>VZUI01024031.1:0-89255 GCA_013401135.1 Cettia cetti | reverse complement strand
TTTCTTTTCTTTTCTTTTCTTTTCTTTTCTTTTCTTTTCTTTTCTTTTCTTTTCTTTTCTTTTCTTTTCTTTTCATCACTTAAAGATATTTCATTAGAGCTAAATAGGTGGAATAAGAAGAATAAAGATATCTTGCGTTGGTGGTTGTGTTTAGAAAAATGTCTGCCTGGTACTTCTGCGGAGAAAATTTTTTTTGGTTCACTCTTTGAAAATATTTCTGATGTCTCATTGTAGATGTCAAATGCCATTTGATTCATTCTAAGGTAATCTGCTTGGCTTCAATATTAGGAATCTTCTGACAGAAAGAGATATATTGTCCCAGATATTGTAATGCATTGGCAGTAGTTAGAGTACCTAAGTTGCCTCTCCTTCTTCGTTCCAGTTATCTGTGTTTTCTACCGTTGCTCATTGAAAAGATGTATCCAGTGAGCTAAGCAAAATTAAAGGTTGTTCCTTATATTACTTTGTTGCTCTAGTACTTGTGCTTGCCATACAAGTGATATTCCTTCAGCTCCCTTGGATTCCATCCTTCAATAATTTCATCATGCCTTTAGGCCTATGTAATTCTGCTTCTATTCAGCTATTGTCATCAACATATATTTGGCCATTTTAGCTGTTTTACTGATGAATTCATCCTTCATGCCACAGTTTACCACTGTTATGGAATTCTTTAGGCTTGGCAAAACACTAACATCTCTGCATTTATAGTGCGATACTTACAAGAAACCTCTATGTGGAAGGGAAGCTGAAAGTTGTTTTTGCACAAGGCTAACACTTAAATTTTATGTAGTTAGATGTCTGCAAAAATTGTTATTGTTTTAATTTGCAGATAATTTTTAAGGAAGACAGCAAGATGCAAAATATTGTGTAATCACATCCAGACATATTTTAAATCTGCAAGACACATACACACACACACACACACACACACACATACACACACGCATTTCAACTTTGTTACTTAACATTACCAGGAATGTCTTGTTTCAGAATAGATTTCATTCTGTCACTTGTTCCTCCTGCTCTGGCCAATATTATTTTGGCATCCATCCCCATTTGTAAATAATATTTCCTTTTACCTGCTTGCCCTTCCTGGAGGCTGGCATGCAGATGATGGCAAGCTCTGTGGGGGTAGGGAGAATATTATCTGGTCAACACTAACAATCTCTTTATTCTTTAATCTTTCAGATCTTTTTCTCCTTGTTTCTAATTATTGCCTTTGAGTATTTTTAAAGACTGATTGTGCTTATGCTCCTTCTCTTGGATAGTAAATAATTTTGAGCAAGTATTTGTGGGTTTGGTGCTCTGTATTCCATTTATCCTTTTTAGGTTAAACTCTAACATAGAAAATATCTCTAAGGCTTCCAACAAGGTTTGCAAGTTCTAAATGTCGTTTGCTTTCATTCCATTTTTTTTTTTTTTAATGGGGCATTTCTGTTCCAAATAGACTGTCATTACAGAAGTAACTTTAATGCTTCATAAAGCACAAATCCTCTTCTTTGACTTCTCTGCGTGGTCTCCAATATCAAACGTTTCCTTTCTTGTACTTTTGTCCCCAAAAGGTCTTTAAGAATGAGACCTGTCTGGATCCCACATGAATTTCTTTTTTTCAACACCCAGAGTTGGTTAATAACCCGGTCAAGTCTTTCTTTTGTGACTACTGTTTATTTGCTCCCATATATTCTATATATTGATGGGAACCTCAATATAATTCAGGCTGTGTAGCATCTGATTGTCACAGATTGGTTTTCACTACCAGAAAGCAGCACATCAAAGCAGACACAGATCAATAATACTTTCCCCTTCCTATCTGTGGATAGTGTTGCAGGTTTCTGTTCAACAGCCATCAGAAAATGCCTACAAAAATCCAGATAGTGATCACTAAGTAGCAAATACAGAATCAAACAACTGGCACAGTACTTCGCACATGAAGTATCACTTAAAGAGTGAGTTGTTGGTTCTTAGTAAAAGAAACTTGAAGTGTGTACCTTTAAGAGCCTTTCCCCCCTTTTTTTATTTCTTCCTTTTTACTTGGGCTCCTTCACACAGTGCTATTCTCCCGTTTTATACTGTAACTCTGATAGTGAATGCTTCCAGTCCCATCTAGTCATCACAGGATGCAAACATTAAATGAAAACTTTTTCAATTAAATTTTACATTGGTTGATCAGCCAGAAGTGGGAAATATTTAGGTGAATGTGAGTAGTGGGTATCTGGATGGCAATTAGTGTCAACTTCCAATACCCTGAGGCAGGGACTCAAATATTTCACCTGTGGAGGAGGGGGTCAGGGCTTTTTCATCCATTCTTTTCTTTGCCTTTTAATTCCCTAACTCCCATAATCTGGCAATGTATTATGCAGTGCAGACCAGGAAGGTGGGCTGCAGTAAATGCTGCTTTATGGATCAAGCAGTAGGAAGTGCTATACTCTTCCCCCCAGAGACTGAAAGCTTTACATCAATCAGCATACTGACAATGACTGCTTTTGAACTTACCTGTAGTATAGCAGTGTGGAAAATCATTATCCAGCATTCAATTTTTTAAAGAACACACATAATTTGAACACTGAAGCACCATACGGCCATTTTGTCTGACTCTGAGCACCTTTTTGATTGATCGCCTCTCTCTGTGCCACAAGGAGGAGACAGGATGTATTCTCTGCCTTTTGAGTATGGTGTCCAAATAATCTCACATACTATAATGAAGTGTGAGGAAATTTATGCCATCAATACTGGCGTAAATTTAAATACAGCACAAAATGTTCCAATTTTTGTTAGGCACAAAATTTGAAGTGAATTTGAGTATTCTGTACCACACAAATTCAATGGGTGGCAAACACTGAATGCTGTGCTGTGGTATGAATTTAAATCTTAATTTTGCTTTGCTGTGAGTGATGTGATGGGATATGCTCTTGAGAATGATGCAAGTGTACAAATATGGAACCTAGCACTTTTAATCAGGAACTTTCATAATACATATTTAGTTGCTGATCCAAGAATGTGCTCTGTCTGTGTCTGAACTCATTTCACCGCAGAATCAAGACTGACATAAATAGGATCAATAGCATACAGAGCTCTGTTTAGGTTTGGATTATTAATTTAAATAACTACTATACAGACTGAAAACAATGACAAGAATCCAGAGGCATTTACAGACTGTTCTGATGAGGGAAAACCCAGCTTCAATCTTCATAGCAAGCAGGCAGCTTCATCTTCTTTGAAAAACAGATTATTACACATCTACTCTAGAACAGATTCTCTCGTGCTACTCACTGGATCTCTGTTCTAGATAATGGAAGTGTTGGGTGTAATCCCTTTTGGTCCTCACCCAGACCAAGGAAAATAAAGCTCTTAATTTCATATCTTCTTTTCAGGAGTAGTAATTTAATTTTCTCTTCTATTTGCTCTATATTGTTCAATTTCTCTATATTTCTCTAGTTAATTTAGTACTCAGGTCCTGCAAAGCTTGACCCTTTATTGGTGGACTTGACTATTAACAGAGAAGAAATGCTAATGCTTACAAGTGAAAAATAAAAGACATCCTGGAAGAATTTTTTTTTTATTAACTTCATTTATTTTTGTGGTTGGAGTTAAATTTTTTTTCCAAAAATCTCGCTCTTGTGAAACTCCAGGACTATGCCATCTTCTTAGTATTTTGTGTACCTCTGATCTAAAGATGTACATTAAACAAGCCATTATTTCTGAGACAAATCTTCTAGTGGCAAAACATCTACTGGCAAACCTTCTAGTGGTCTGCATTGTTCTTTGAACTTCACCTAGGCAACAGTTCAGATCAAACAGCAAAGCCTACCTCATTACTGATACTTGCTCCACTCACCCTGTAATTATTTCTTGGTTCTGCTAGAAATAGGAAGACTGAGGGAAAAACTGAAAAGAAAGGAAAGATAGGTTGAAATATTACAGGGCAGTGAGTTGTGAACCATTTGTATCTAGAAAGTATTTTTCGTAAATTTTTGCATTCAGTCCTACAGAAGTAAGCTTCACAGGCTGAGATGTCCCCAGTTCAGAAGAGGCCCTAGGAGGAACCAGATCCATACAGTCCTGCAAGCACCCTTAAAGGTCTACTACTCAGTGACCCTTCTTTTGACTGAGGAGACCTGGAAATTGCTATTTTTCAATTCTCTGTCAACATTGTTTTGTGTTTCAGCCAGAAGGCATCATCCCAGAGTGACAATAGACTTTGTCCATTTGAAGTCTTCTTTTGTCTTCTTTGAAGTCAGTGGCAGCACTGTCTGCCTAAGGATTGCAAGATTATGCATTCCCAAAGTCTGTGAGCATTACTGAGTTTTACTGTCTTTATTGCATTAGATCAAAACTCTGATCAAATGTAAAATGCCAGAAAATATCAGATATGCTTTCTACATACTATAGAAGATTCCTGGTTGACATGTAAAAGTTAGGTCTTACCTCTTTCTGTTCTCATGGTAATGCTTTTACCCCAGAGCTGAATGTGTGCATAGCTGACATCAGTATGTATCCTCTTCTGTCTTAACCTAACAGAATAATGACTATGGTTTTAGTTAGTGATTTTCAATTTGTACTCAGTAATGCTGAGAGACTAAAATAACAGAAATTTGTTAACAAATGCCTTTCTCTAAAATGTCAGACATGATCCTTCCCACCTCATTTTGCTGGGAAGAATACCAACTTTTTCCAAGGCATTTGTATTCTATGTGTGTTGCTCTGTGGCTTAATATTGTTTAGCTTCATTTGAATGTGTGAGCACTGATGATGTAGGAAACAGACGCAAGACTATTCTGCCTTCAACCTTCTTTCTTTTTAGTATATGAAGCAGGACATCTAATTGTTTCTTGAATGACCTCCAAGGTCTTTGTGGAATGAGATTGTTGTCTTCTGTGTACAAAAGAGCATCCACACTCTATTCATTTATTGTAACTTAATTATAGGATGCATGTAATAATTTGGAGACAGTCAATGAATTTGCCTCTCATGCAAGTCATCACGAGACTCTGGGAAATAGATGCACATGTTCATTTATTGTAAAATACTCAGATTAATTATTTCACCTGATATCTGTACTTGTAAACTGCCAGCTGAAGCTGAGGATGACAATGAGCCATGGATGACATATACTAGGTTTGGTCTACCACTCTACTGAAGGCATTTGGATACTACGTGAGTGGAAGCAGTGTAGAACGGTTAGAATTAAAGCCCATTTTATGTCAGCCAGTTACTGTGCTCCCCTTTTCCACGCTACATCAAACCATTTTTTTAAAGACGCATTTGGTCACAAATGACAACATACAAGCTACAGTATTTCTCCACTGCTCCTCCCTGTAATTGTAGTTTAGTGAGATTAAAGAGATATGTTTGTGTCGTTACAGTAGTTTCATTTCATACCTATGTATTCTCTCACTTGTTATTTTCTCTAAAAAGAATGATTGTCTCCATATTTTTCTGAACTATCAGTAAAGTAATCTTGCTCCACTAGAAGCAGTCAGGAATGTCTCACTGCTTTCAACAGATGCTGTCTTGCCTTCATGAAAAATGACTGTGTTATGGAGCAGTGAGTGGGCTGATGAAGAGCCTTTTTGCTCCCAAGTATTTGTAGTGCTTGAAGGTTGGGCTTGTTGTTAGTTTTTAACAGTTGTTTTATTTGTGAATTATGTGAGAGCTGCACATGGTTTATATATTATTTAGTCTGCAAAGAGTATTAAATTTAAGTATCTCTTTAGTGTCTCTTTAAATGCAATTTGATTACTTTTGAAAACTCAAAGTAATATTTAATAACTGTTAGTTTTCTTTTAGAGAGTTCTTACCAAGGAAACAGGAGTTCTTAGAGCTACATGGATAATTAACTTGAAGCTTGTCTGTCTCTTGGGGGACATCAGATATGTAAATGAGGAAGTTAAGTCTGAGCAAGACATGCCAGGGAATCACTAAAAGTTTTATTACACTGAAGCATTGGTATTAAAATCCTAAACGTTATAATATACTATTATAAACCACTGCATTTTAAAGAGCAAATATGTGTGGGGATTTTATAAAAATTTGCAATATGAAATCATAGCAGTATGTAGATTTCAGTTTTTTAGGAGATTCAGTGAAATTTTGAAACCTTCAGTAGAAAGCGTGGACTATTATGGAAAAAAAAAAATTATACTAATACTTTCAGTATCAAAATTTTAAAGAAATAAATGTGTATTACAAGCAATATTCCCTCTCCCCAATTCCAGAACTGAAGCTGATTGTACTTCAATCTGTCACATAGTATGTAATGCCATAATGAGAGTTATCCAGGTAAGGAAACTTCCCACACTATTGCACTACTGAGAACAAAACTAAGGCTAAGTTAAGAAGATTTTTTATGCCCATTCAAAAATTTCTTATTAATTACTAAACTAATTAAACATGCATCCAACCAAAACATTAGGAACTTCACTGATAAAACTTTTGCAAAAAACCGCTTTTCCCTTGAACCTGTTAGTGTTCCTAATAACAATGTCATCAGAGTCAGTGTTAGTGGCTAAGTGGATATAAAGATCACCTGGCCTTCCAACTCCTGAGGAGTGGCCTCTTTTTGGACTAAAGGCACAGCTGGCACAGCAAGCTTCTATGTTACTGTTGTTACTACAAATCCTTTCTAGAAATAGAGAGCATCCACTTTAATTGACCTGAATGTAAAGTCTCTTGTATATGCAATTTATAAAAAACACATATTCCAGATCTTAGGTAGATTCTTGCATACCAATAAGTTGTTTTCTTTCTCATGACCTGCTTGAAATACTTGTCTGCAATGCAAGTGTGCAATGCACGCATACAAATAATATTATTTCTTTAGCAGGATTTAGTGATAGTCCACAACTCTTATTTGAACTTAGCCCAATGCAAGAGGAAAGCAAATGTTCTAGTAGAGAAGTCATCACTCTGATCTACTGATCAAACACCACTGTTTAAACCAGCAATGGATGAAAGATTCAAAACCTAATTAAATGAAATGGAAAAAAAAAAAAAGTTTTTCAGTTTTTATGTATTCTATTTGTTTTCATCTCATCCCATGTTCTGATCAGATATTACCTGCATTCAGATCAAAGAGACCATGTCTGCTTATATAGAATGGTAGTTCAGCCTTTCTCTACTCCAAATACAGATTTAAATTCTCTTAAATTTTGCTTAATGTGATATTTTTCACATTTTTACCAATTTTATTATTTTTCCCTGTTGTTACTTATTCCAACAAATGGAGTTCAGTAAGATATAAAACATGGTAATTTCATGTACTAGAGATGTGCTCTTCATGTTCAACTGCATTTAAATTCAGTGGGAAGAAAGAAATTATGACGTTTGAATGTTCTGGTTTGGAATGAGATTTGGATGAGATTTGCAGATAAGAGCATATTACTAATTTGAAGTGCCACTTTCTGACTAGCTCTCTAACACTTTTATTCTAGAATTCTTCTGGAATTCTTCTTCTTAGTTGCATTTGTGGAAATTATGTGCTAAGAGTTTCAGAATCCTTGAAGTAAAACATGCAGTAGTAGCTTATAAATTATTTCTAATATTGGTAAATTCCAGGCATGACTGGTATAAAATGTGCACAAATTTCTTTGCAGGTTGTGTGGATTTTAGTGGTGGAAATCAAGAAAGAAAGAAAAATGTTGCATGAAATACATAATCAATGCACATACTAAAAATAGATTTGTATACTGTTGAAATGCAAGATGCAAGAGTCATCATGTGTGTCATTAATTTAATCTTGTAGTCAATTAATTTATACCAACTTTCTCCAAACATGAAGAAGATTGCAGCAATTAAAAGAGAAATGAACTCAAGCAACCTATTTATTTTTTATGCATCTCATTTTTAAAGCTGTCAATGAAAATATTAATAAAATAAAATGCTGAATACCTGAATATTAATAATATTAATAATAAATGAAGAAAAATCAAGTGCAGGGCAATATAGTAATTTTATGCTTACTGGTATTTCATAAAATATATTTATGATACGTATTTTCAACCACTTAAGCTGTTCTAATGTAGTGTGACTTAACCGAATATGTTCTTTAAATTTGGTTTTAAAGCTTGTGTTTTTTCTTTTTTCTTGTGAGAACACACTACCTTTGATTTAATTTTTTTGACACTCTGCCCACTGCACAGTAGAAAAAATAAAGTGTAATTGTAGTTTTGTCCTTAACAGCACAGGACAAATAAATGTCAAAATCAAATGGTGGTATCCCCCAAGGGAAGATATACTTCAGTTATGAAATATTCTTTCCCAGCTCCTATTACTATTCCCATGAACACCTAGGTGAAGCTGCCTCAGGACCTAATCAGATACTGATCATTTGCATATAATAAAAAATCATGCAAAGAGGTTTTAGCCCATTCTGAGGAAAAGTGCATAATATATCTTTAAAAGGTTTTGTCTTAAAAACTGGTGCTACTGTGGCTCTGGATGAATGGGGCAGGTCTGGTTAGAAATGAACATCTGCTTATATTGCTGGTGTCCTGTCAGCTTAGCACCGCATTTAATAAATCTGTTTGGAGGTGGCGTGGTGCTATTTTTTGATATATGTCTTAAAAAGACGGTGGTATTGATAAAATTTCAGACTGTCTCAGGAACAATAATAATAAAAATCAAATATATAAAAAAAAAATCATTAGGCAGTTTGAAAACAAGATGGTTTTAGGGAAAAGGCTCTCCTAAGGCTTTATTAGCACTCAATTACATTATTACTCAGAGCAAGTGAAACCCATCACTGTTGGTTTATAAATACATTCTGATATAAAATCCTGAACAGCTTGATTTGTGAATTGTCCTCAACTACTTTTATATTCAAGAGACTTGATAATTCCTGAAGTTGAATGAAACCTTTTAAGATTATCACAAAACAATGTGATGTAGTGTGATAACTAACCAGTTTGGATTTCACTTCACATTTATTTTTATTAGGAAAATACATGTTGAGAAAGGTTGTGGGCCAAATAAAAACATAATGTATAGACATAAACAGATAGTCTTGTAGACAGACAAATGTCATAACAAATTCTAGATAATTTTTTTATAAGAATACAGGCTGACAAGGAGAGTAAGGAAAACTTTTTGAAGCAGTGGAGCTACCTTTTTCTCTTTGTCAACAAAGCATTTACTTTCAAGCAGTTTTGTTTTGAAATTTAATTTGGTTTTCTGCAGAAATAGATATAAATTTAAAAGAGATATTTCAAATTATTTCAAAATATTACAATATATTCCTTGTAATGATACTTAGAGAGAAATTTGAAAGCTCTTTTTTTCTACTTTAGTTTTCATAGAGCTTTTTTGAGGTTTTGAAAATTATTTTAATATCTTAAATGCCATAATTTTCATGGGACATATAATTATTTTTCTGACCAGATCAAATTCTGAAATTAAGTATCTGCATCTGCCTGCACATTTTACCCTTGAGAATTTTTTGTGTGAATGGTTTGAGTAGACAGAGTCTGACTAAATGTTCAGGAGAAAAGGTTAATTCTCCTCCTGCAAAACCACAAGCTTTGTTTGTGTGGTGGGGCCTTTGGAAAGGATGAGGTGGGAGCATGCTGTACTGAGATGAAGAAGTGAGTCTATAATCTTTCAGCTCTTCTGGGAATCTAACTGTACTCCCTCTCCCTTTCTTGTGGCCCATGTGCTGTCTTCAGGTGAGCAGATAATATGGCTTTACTAGAGAAGGATGCTGAGGAGCTCTTCTGAGAGGCAGCTAAACCAGACATTCCAGCTCCTGTCAAGCATTTTGCACAGTGTTACACTTCCTCCTCATTCTTTACCCCTCTGCTCCCAGGCTGTGTCTATCTGAAATACAGATACAGAAACATATGGAGGCTTGGATCTAATAAATTTTTACTGTGGTTTCTCCTACCTGCCAGGGACCACCATCGAGAGGAAAGGCTCATCTCCCTCCCTTGCCACTCACTGTACTGACAGGATGCCTGTGTATCCAGCAGCAAAAGAAAAAGACAAAGAAGAAAAGAAGTAGGAAAAGGTCCAGCAACCCTGGCTTTCTGCTCCCAGGTGTCTCCTGTGGAAGTGCAAAGACTATCATAGGTACAGTTATGTGTCAGCAGATGACAGTGCAGGAAAAGAGTGAAAGATACCGGAGCAGGGGTAACTGTATGTTAAATGAACAAAGAGGGCATGCACAGAACAATCATGTGCCTTGGCGTTTCAGGGGTGCATGGCCATGTCCAGTCATGTTGCAGCAAGGCAGGAAACATCTGCATTCAGTTTCACCCTCCAGTTTTGCCCCAGGAAGATCTGGGTGAGTTAAGTGGGTAGGCACCCTTCTTAAGGTTCTTCCAGTAGTTTCCCATCCAGGAAAGAGCAGATGGGAAGAGCTGGCTGACAGCAATACAACAGGCAATAAGTACACAGCCCATGCAACGCCACTTACTTTTCACCCAGCTTTTGGTACAGATGTGCACAATATTACACAACCAAACTGAAGACACACCTACTCTCATGTTTTAGTTGAGCTCAAGAGGAAATTTCCTGATAACACTCTTTTACTGAGCTTTCATTGACTTTGTGGAGTATCTCAGGGATCACAGCTCTCTATTCTTTTGAGATAAACAATGCTGGAACTGATATTCTCCTGTTCACATGATAATAGCCATCCAGGCTCTGGGACCCCATTACAGAAGCCAGAATAAAAACTCCAAACCACATAGAATTTGATGTTGATTCCACATATCAGTGGTGTCATTCCACAAGTCCACCCTTGCCAAGCTGTGCACTCCTTCTATAGGTATAGCTGAAATTATCTTTGCTTCTGTATGAACTTATCCATCCTACTGTTTCATATTCCTGTTTACTGAAAATAGGACAGAAATAGCCAATTTCGACCATATTTTTTAAAAAATAAGTTAGAGTCAATGACTGTTCTTAAAAGAAGCTACAATTAAAATCAGATGTTTTAAACTAATTCCCGATTCTTATTTAGAGATGTAAATTTATGGCTACCATTTGTCCTCATTCTACTATTTCCTAATTCTGTCATTCTTTTAGCTTTTTAAAATGTACAATTCATTTCTTATTTCTTTGTCATGCACATAAACACAAGCATTTCCACAATTTTTTTCCTTTTTCTAATCTTGTATCTCTTCTGCTTCCCACTATGACTTAAGAGGGCTTAATTCCCACTTTCCTCCTTGTGTATTTGAATGTTCACCTAAACACATAGTGTTAAGTTTCAAAGAGACATAATTAGGTTTTAATATCAACATTGGGGCAGCTTAATAAGAGAAGTAGTGTTGACACCTTCCCAAGCCCAGTTTTCCATCTGTTTCCAGCCTTAGGCATTGCATCCATTTACAGTCTGTTAGCAATTGAAGGTTTACTTCACAACTATAAAAAGAAAGAAATAATATTTTTCTTTTCATGCTAAAGATTTTATTCAAAAATTTAGAATATGGAGAATTTCAGTGTAACATATGGGCTAGAGATTATATGAAGTCAATTTGGCCTATTGCCTTAAAGCTCAACTGGTCCTTTGACACCATTAGAGCACAAGCAGTGGTGTAAATCAGAAAATCTGCAGGCAGTTGAGTAATCATCTGTGTTTTATGTTAAATAAGAAATGGAAAATTTGATTATGTGCTTTTAAGATCACCGTTTTCTTCACTGAAAGGGTGAGCAGGCATTGAAACCAGCTCCTCAGTGGAATCATCATTCCTGAAAGTGTTCAAAAAGCATCTAGATGTCTAGGGAAGATAGTTTAGCGGTGAAGATTGAAGTGTCAGGTTAACAGTTGAACATGGTGATCTTGTAGGTCTTTTCCAACCCTAAAAATGATATGTTGTTATGATTTATTTAGTTGCAGAATGGGATGGATAGGTATATAGGTATATAGGTATATAGGCAGGTAGGCAGGTAGGCAGGTAGGCAGGTAGGTAGGTAGGTAGGTAGGTAGGTAGGTAGGTAGGTAGGTAGGTAGACAGATAGACAGATAGATAGACAGATAGATAGACAGATAGATAGACAGATAGACAGATAGATAGACAGACAGATAGATAGATAGATAGATAGATAGATAGATAGATAGATAGATAGATAGATAGATAGATAGATGAAAATCTTGCTCCTGAAAAGGAGAATATTCCAAATATGCATTCCTGTCGACACAGTCTTAAGACTGATGTAAAGTAATTCAAGAGCTGCTAAACCATAAAAAAGTACTAGAGGCAGGATTGCATAGGCAATTATATTGTCTTTGCTTGTTTTTTCCAACTTATAACTACCACAAATTTTCTGATTTTCTTGCTGTTGGTCTGGGTGAAGGAGGGTTACATTTCCTGTTGATGCTGAGAAGATATGCATAACTTGCAGGAAAGTTAAAGCTTGCTTGGAGGAAACGCCATGCCTTATCACACTTGGAGGATTTATCTGTATGTCAGGTAGGTAAGCAACAGAGTGGCTGAACATTTCAGCCTTCCATTTTTTGGCTCCTGTAGTACTACTGGGGAAAAGGGAGATACTTTTGTGTCTTTTTTTACAATGCAGACAGCATAACTGTGAAAACAGAGGCATCTCTCTGCCGCGGTTCTGGAGATACAGCTGAACTGAGTGGGACTGTCTTGATTCACAGCAACAGCACATGTATGGCACACAGGCCAGCTCCACTATTTGCCCAACTTCTGCTTACACAGATGCTCCCTCACAGTATACAAAGTCACATATATAGCCTAGAAAAGATTTAGTGCTGAAGTGAATACACTCAAATCCAAGACTAATTCTGTTCTACGGGGTGAGTTCTCTTTCCTGAAGGGTATTTGTGTGCTACATAATTATTTCCTTTAATTCCATTTTTAATGAGAGGAACATTGGAGGGGCAGATTTTCAGATGTTGCAGATGGTCTTTTTTCCTTGGCCTCTGTGGACCAGCAACAGTGAAAACTTGCTGAAAAGTGTCCCCGATTAATGAGCACATAAGCTTGGTTGTGATGATGCCAACGCTCTGTACTCCTGCTCTGCAGGATTGATTTCAGAGCTAATCCTTGCACCTGTGTGGGCCAGCAGCCTCACAAGCTCATTAGTTCCAGTGTAGGCAGGGCTGCCCAGCTGTGGATGGGGGTCGGGGCTTTCCCTGCAAGCTTAGTGCTGTGTGCTTGCAGTGAGTCACCACTGAGCCCTTCAGTCATGTTCATTATGCTTTGGCAATCAGTATCCTTGTTCCTATCTCCTGTACTTAAGAGGCAAATAAAATCAATCCTGTTTTATTTTGTAATGCTTAGGAAATGTTTCCATAAACAATGAGTGTGTCGGAAAAACAGGTGCAAGTTGTCTGACTTTGTCACGTGCAGGCAAATTTCTCAAAGTTATTGCTATAATGGTAAGGAGTCGACAAATGCAAATTCATTGGAAGTTTCACATATAAATTCTAGGTCAGTTCTTTTCATGAATAGAGACTATGTGGTTCTCTTCCTCTTGAAAAATCCATTTTTTTCTGAAAGCTTCCATTGTGCTAGATGAAGCAGAGATTAAAAACACTAGCTGCTTTATTCAAAACATGTTTGACTTAAATTACAATAAATTACTTTGCAGCCAGACATCTGAAAGCCATGTGCTAAATAAACTGTACATTATGTTAAAAATCCTCTGAAGTTGTAGGAATATGAGAGGCAAAGAAGAAGATGATGATTTTGGCAGCTGTAGTCAATACATTGAGGCTGAACTGAGCTTTGCTCACATGGTCCTTCTAAGAAGAAAGACATATGTCTTGAATGTGATTCGAGTATATTGCAAACACAAGCTGATACAGAGGTCGTTGTTGACAGATGTTGCTGTAGAACCAGGCATAAGTTCCAGACAGGGAGCTAGAGTGTGCTTAATGCACATGCACATATGTTCTGGTTCATTTTAAAATCATTTAACTGCTGAGCTTTAGTGATTCCTCTGGCAACTCCACAGAAATATGCAGGAAGTAGTAAATGACAGTCACTGTACCCATTTTGCTCCTGTGAATTCTGTTACAAGCACTTTGTAGAAATCTACAAAGGTATGGGGTAAGGTTGCTACTGTTGGAACAATAAGCTGGCATCACCAAATAGAAATGCACTTCTTCTGTTAACTTCCTAGCTGATTATTATTTATATTAATTTAATTAATATGCCTGATATTTGCAATTGTAATATTCATCCAGGAAATAGAAATCTCCTCCATCAGCCCGAATGAAATGATTTTTACCACAGAAAATAATGCTGCAAGACAAACAGTGTGGCATGGCAAATTATGCACAGAGTACTCTAATTTCTAAAAAGGGTCTAGGTTTTCAAGCATTTAACTTCAACAAGAAGATTTAATTTATTTGTTATTTTATGAAGCATTTTTATGTGTAGAAAAAGTGCTACTTGTTTGCACATGCTGGTTATGTGGCATTCTTACATGATTTCATGCTTTGCTGATGGAAAATTAGGCCCTTGTGTATTATAAAAGAATAGAAGATAGCTATAGAATCAGGATGCGATTGCCTCAGGACATTCTGTTGACAGCTAGAAATATATACAGACAAAGCAATGTCACTGGATGCTAATGTGAACTATACAAGTTGATGAGTACTGTAAATCCCTGTAAAAAGAGAAATCTATACCCTTTTATTTTGCAGGTTTTTGCCTTTAAAATTACTACTAATAACACTTACGTAATTGTGTTACATATAATCATTACTAAGATTTTATAGTTATGGACATGATTAAGCATAGATATATGTTTTTTGAAAATTTATCTATATTCAGGAAAAAATAACATTTACTTGTTTACCAAACCTTTGCTTCACGTTTAGTTGAAACTGTTATTAATTTAAGGGGGAAATTCGGGTATATAGGGAATGCCAGACTGATTCAGTATTGACTTAGAGAAGCAGTGCTCAGTTTTGAAACTAAAGCAAGATACATCAAATTAGCCCCAGCATTACAGGAGCCTATCTGGCCTTTTGATGTTTTCTACATCATCCCCTATAATAAGCCCAGATGTTCCAAATAGATGAGATCTCAGTAAGAAAGCAGGAATTTGTTTCTACTGAGCCTAATTCCATCATTACCAATAGATTGCAGTACTGTATTGTTACCAAGGTGTAAATATTTGGTTTGCTGCTTCCATTTTCTGAAAGACTCTCTTAACAACCCAGCTCAAGTCAAGCTGTTTTGATATTGCCTGTTTCTGTCCATCTTTCTTATTTGTTTAATCTTTAAAAACACAGCAGATGTGTAAGACTGCAACAACACACTGCCTATGTACAAATCTCTGTCTTCCCCACCTATATTATCATGATAGCACTTTGGACATCAAATATTTATCCTAATTGCAATTCTGCTCTAATCAGTATATATTTTATATGTCAGCCACACTGTGTCTGAGAGAAAAAAATATTTTGTTCTCAGATACCTTGCTGGTGAGGCAGAATAACTCTGGACTCTCCCTGGGAGCAAGTGGGCAACAGTGGAGCCTAGCCATATATTTTTAATTTGAACTGGTAACCTGATTTGTTTGTTTAATTGTTTGTTTAATTATTCATTAATCTTATATTTGCTTACCAGGTAAGTGTTGCCCTGTTCTTTCATAATTCTTTTCAGCTTTCTGAAATGTTCACATATTTGGAGTCAGATTCTCAGTTTCTCATGCATTTTCATGTAAACAAAAGAATGTTATCTAATGTTCTCTCCTTGTTGACAATCTTCTCTTGGGGAGGAGAAACTTGATGGACTTCTAGTTTGACCAGTGTGGTTGGAGAGGTGGCAACCTCATCCTCCAATCCATGGTTATTGTCCAAAATCTATATAAACTGAAGTAACAAAATAAACTTCCTTCTTTCTTCCTTTCCTGAGCAGGCGGTGTGCTGTGCTCATTGTGTGTCCTATAGTGACAGGTAAGTAGTTACTCATTCTATCCATTTTGTTCCAACTATCTTTGTTCCATATATATTGTCTCTACTTACAACACTTGTTAATACCTTGAAGACCTGAAGCTGTCATATGTGTAAATGCCATACCCTGTATCTGGAGGAATCTTTTAAAGCTGGAAGGAGTTTTAATATGAACAGGCCAAATGGCTAACAATTTTATTGTCTTCTTTTCTTGTTAGGGAGCAATTATGGGACTAAAATTCGAAATGCATCAAAAATTTATTTGTGTTTAAAAAAATAACTAAAGGCCAGCAAAACTTTCATTAAACGAATTGGTTGGCATAATGTAGAAAAGAGTAGCAAAGTCACTGGAGGATACATGCAGGTTCTAGTAGGGCAAGGTTTACAAAGCAAAACTCAGATTTTTCAAAAGGAGAACAAGTTTTTATATTCTAAATTCTGTATTTAAAAAGGCTTTTACAAGCCTTCCTTGAGGTTCACTATTATAACCTCTTAGTAGTTGTTGGATAATGGAAAGGAATTATTTTAGGAAAAAAAATCTTCAAGACAAGGAAAAGGAATAGGAATAAAACCTTTTTTTTTCCATAAAAAGGGTTAGCAGTGGTTCATGGATTAATCTGTGGTCCTGTATTATGTAATATAGTTATTAATAAATTACATTTGAAAATATATTATAAATGAACAGAAGATTACTATAGAATCAGGATGTGATTGCCTCAGGGGTAGAGTAAAGCAAGTAATCAAACTTTGCAGAACATTAGTAAAGCTTGTGAGGAATTTCAAGAGGACCTATTTAAAGTAGGTAATAGGAAACACCGTGACAAACAAAACACAAAAATTATTACTATTATTTCAGAAACCCTGAAAACTTTATGGGCAGTTCAGGGAACTTATCTGCTCAGTGTATGATTGTTGTTAAGAAAGGAATTAAATATTCATATATTAACAAGATGGAAAAAGAATTTAAAACTTTCTAGTGTCAAGATATGACATGAAGGTATGATTTTGTATAAGATACTATGCAGGGTCATTGTTGCCCTTGTAGAGATGTGGGGAAAGCACCAAGGAACAAGAGTGGCATCTTAAAACTGTGCAATGGGAATTTAGTGTGTTTTGCTTTAGAGAAGAGAATAACAAACAACAATTTAGGATCAGATAAAAGAAAAAGAGATGGTAATGGTCTGCTCTTGCCTTGCAAAGCAGAAGGATGACCAAAATTCAAGAGCAGTGAATCCAAATCTTGTAAATAGAAATATATCTTCACATACAGATTAAGCCAAGGAACTGGTGTCAGGAGGTCACAAGTTTGATGGAAATCCAGTACGGGGTGGAATTTTATCAAATTAACAAATGTATCCAGATAATTCTGAAAGAACTAAAAAACTCCTGGAACACAGAACCTCACTCATCAGAAAAGAATCCATTCTTGGAAAGAACATAAATTGTTCAGATTCACATTTTGTATTAGCCATTAGGAATACAGAGCTGTTTTCCTGGGGACAGGTGGTCTGCTTTCTGACTGGAGTGGAAATTCTTGCCCCACTTTCCGAGGAGGTGTGTGCTGTTGACAAGTGTCAGGGTAGCAGTTGCTACAATAAATGAAGGGAATTTTGGCAAACTATTCCCTACTAAGATATTTCCTGTGCTCTTGCTAAATCCTTTCTAGCTGACAAGCTGTCCCTGGACTCCTCGAGTAAGGCTGCCCTGGCTAGCCATTACTAGCCACTTCCAAGACTACCAACCCCCAGCTGCTCTGGGCTCCAACTGCAGAGGAGGAGAGAAAATCTGGGCAAGTGTAGCCATGGTTACCAGTCCAGGGAATGAACAGATTTTAAATATGTTAATTCCCACTAATGCTTTTATTCAAAAAGTACTTTATTCATAAAAAAAAAAATCTTTTGGCCAAATGCATTCTAATAGCCAGTTCTCCCAAGATGGTAGTCACCTATCCATTGAGAGCTACTTGCATGTACCTCCACTTATATTGTGTAATACCAGTATTTTCATCCCTCTATGGAAGGTCCATGTTGCGGATAAAGACTTGAATAAATTGAACACGTAGAAGTGCATTAATAAATAAATTTCACTGGTGCTGCATTTATTTTATGTAGTACTTCATTAATACAAGCAATGTTTCTTCCCAAATTCTCACCACCTGATTTTCCTTCTTCATTCCATCCTTTCTATCCTGTAATTCATCAACACAACATTCATCATACTGTTATAAATAATTTACTGAGCTGTGGAACGAAGATACTTTATACCACACACAATAGTTCTATATTAAAGTACTTATAATCCATAAGTAAAACTCAAATTAGACATTAGCACAATTAAGAACAATTTTGCATACATAAGCATTGTGTACCCTTTTCTATAGACTCAAATAAACTGGAAACCCCTAAACAGCATTGCTCCAAATTAGTCTGATTCAGGTTGGTATCCCTTGCGCACTCAGGTTCTTATTTAATTAATGCAGAATTAATATAAAATGTGGAGTAATAGTTTGGAAGCAAAATTTTCTTTTCTAAACACAGATGTATCAATAGAAGTCATATATATACATATGTTGGTACCTCTAGTGTTAGAAAATGCTAGGAATGCTTTTAGGAACCATCAGACAGTAATTTTACTAGCTGCCATTTTTAAAATAACAGCTATAAGGACAAAGCAGCTAAAGTTTACTTTTCATTTACTGTTTTAACATTTTACTCTTTCCATTTTATTGTAATGAAGTGAGTAGCCACAGCTTTCACCTTTAACCCATCCTGCTTCCAAAGTTATTTGCAAAATCACATCAAATTTACTGTATAACAAGTCTGAAAAAATTGTAAAATTGGCCAAAAATTACTAGCTTAATATTATCTTGTTGCATCCATACTTGTTATTTAACTGTTTTCTGTTATGTCTTTTAAATTAACTTGTAATTAGTATCATTGTTTTTTGAAAGAATATATTCTTTTTTTGTTTTAAGTCTATAGAACTCCTAAGAAAATGGATGAGAAACACACAGTTTGATTTAATTTTCCTTTTTTGGGAATAACCTTAATATATGTATATACATATATTTATATTAAAAATTACATATAATACTTTTAACATACCATTCTGCATTAAGAAACAAACTTCTAGTTGAAAGACAAACTAGCAACATTTCAGAGAAAAAAATTAAAATATTGTACCATTATGTGAGTAAAATGCAAAGGCAAAATGTTAGAGTTCAAACAGTTATTGGAGGAAGCAAAATTTTATGCATCTTTGTGTAGTGAGAGTACTGTGTCAACCCAAATATTGGAAGATAGAAGACTAGTGGAATTTTTCCTTTTCATCCAGGATACTGACAGTATTTCTATCCCTGCCTCTTAAATCTGGAAGATGTGGTGATAACGACCTATTTAAATTAAACAGTTGAATTTGTGACTCGCTCATGTTAGGTGAAAAGTGTTACCTATATTCATAAATGGCCCAGGGCCAAATTCAGCCCATACATATGCCCCTTTCCAGACCACTGAATGCCTCTAAAATCAGAACACGGCCATCACAATTGATAAATTGTAAATGGATGCAAACCTTCATATTTCTGTGTTCAGTTATGCATTCTTAAACCACAAAAATGAGCCGAGTACTGGACAGAGCATACACCCCTGGAGCCACTCAGAAGACATATGGCATAATCCAAGGCAGGTGTTTGTAAATCCAAAAGATCACATTAGACCCCTTAGGCTACAATCTGAATGACAGCAGTGGGATTTTGTAGTTTATCTAGGACCCTAAATTAAGTTGTCACCCTTAATTTGTGGGATAACATCTACCAGGGGCAAAAACAAGTTAGAAACTTTTTCTTCTTTTACAGATTCCAGTATTCCAGTTGCTGAATTCTCTTACTTGTAATGTGTGTGTTTAAATCATCATTTAACTGTTAGTTAAGACTTTGTTGTCTTTTTTTATTAAATTTATTTCTAAGAGTAGAAGTAGGTGTCCAGTGAACATTCAATGACTATGAGATTGTTGAGATTACCTGGGACATGCAGTTGTTCTTTTCCAGCTAGATCAGTCGAACACATACTGAATTATGGAAACTCCCTTTGATTGATGAGTTCGGATCAGCTTTGGCAGATGCACATTAAAAAGGAGTAGATGAATACATACAAACCATTGAGGTTAACAGAAAGTACTGCTCAACACTGTAAACCGCCAACTTTATCATCTTTAAGTAAAAAATACAGTTTTTCTTCCCAACAAAGACTTTTTATAAAAGCAATAAGGTAACTGCATGAAGTGTGCTTATCATGATATAATCACACCCCAGGGGGAATGAGAGGTGCTCGGCTGCACCTCATGCTTTGTAATGACCCAGGGGTGTGATTATCTTATGATAACCACACTCCCTGTCATGCCTTATTGCTTATATATTCCACATGTCATAATGAATCCTGAAGCACTTTCTAGGCCTCGTAGCAAAGGCAATGACTTTGAAGTATAGGAAGTAGTCAGATTTTCTAGGTACATACAGATTAATATTGTATACATTAGGAGGAATTATGAATGACTACTTATCTGTACTAGCCAGGCCATAGTTTTTTAACTGTTTCTAGGTTCTTTAGGTTTCATGTGGTATGGTATGGGAATGTGCTTAAATTGTTCTCTGGAAGAGAAGCACAAGAAGTATGAAATCTTGACCACCATACTTCAGGACCGTGGGGAAAGACAACAGCAGTGACGTTGCCACCTTTGCACTTTCCTGTTGGAATAATTCTATAAATTCATATAGAACTATAATAATCTGATTTTACAAAAATCTTTGTATGTTTATGAGCTATTTAATTGAATATTGAAGTAACTGAGTAAAAAAAAAAAACCCTGAATTTTGATATGCAAAATTTTTTCAGAGAAAGGAAAAGAGCTTGAGAGACCTGTATTTACAATTCTGACTGAATATCTCATCAATTTCTCTTTTACTGAAGCAATATGAAGGAGTTGTAGGTAATTTGGAAACATTATTTAAAAATAACCTGCACTTCAACAATAAAAATAGCAATAAATCCTAATGAAAATGATTGGGGTTAATAACAGGTCCATAAGGAACTGGGAGATCAAGAGGCTTCTGAATTCACAATTAAGGGTTGACATAAAAGACAACAGGATAATAAACTAAGCAATTATCTTTGATATACCTTATGGTATAATAGCACCACAGGGTGAATCTGTACCTCAGGGAATGGGATTCTCTGTAACTTTGCAACCTTGTTAATCTGATGTATGTAGCAGTCAATGTTTAAATACTACTCCACTTGTCAGGAAAATCTACAGTCCTGTTTTCTTCCTGTCATCATAAATGGGTTGATAAAGATGATGGCCTATCATTATGGCCATTGATTCATTGCAAGCATCAGCTCTGAGATCAGCTAAGTTAACTGCAGGCCACCACAAGTTACTCTGTGTGTCTAAAATAAAGCTTCTTTAGTTTCTATAGTGTGCAAATGGAGTATTACTGATTACCATAAAGGTCAGACATGCACATTTTAACTGGTGGTAATAAGTAGTTTTAAAGATGTTTGAGTCTTTTCTTAATCTTGCCATGTCACAAGCCTTCTATTGTTATGCACCAAAGAATGTGCCTTTAATTGAACCATTTGCCCTATTTTATCTTGATCATAGAGTGGGTTGTATGATGTTAGTGCTGATAAACGCCTACCACATGTCCTAATAATTACTAGCCTTCAGTATACTATATAGTGAAGTAACACAAAAGTAACACAAAAGTAAAACAAAAAGGCTCCAATGTTGAAAGCAATATTGAAGTAGTTTTGTGTACTGTACCAAACTGCTTTAAATGTTAGCTCTCTGAAAGTGGAGTGTAAAAAATAAATAACTTTCAATTCTGATCAATAAAAATACAATCTCTCACAGTTTCACATATAACAGTTCTGAGCAATTGGTTCCTCTTATATTTCATAAGGAAGAGCTGTGTTAATAAATGGTGAGGTCAAATAGTTCAGAATGGCGATAATGACAAATATTAAAACAGTTGCATAAAATATTTTTTGTGTGCGTATGTGTGTATTTTGAAAAAAAATGAGAAATCTACTAGTTCTAAAAGTCAGAGTGTGACAAAGTATCACTGCAAATTTAACCTCCACCCCGTCCATCTTTCAAGGCTATGTGTTTAATGCAGAGTTATTTATAATATCCTGAAATAATACCTTTCCAATTTCCTTCTCTCCCTATCAGATAAAAAACCCAAACAATGTCATCAGTGGCTCCACAGAGGTGAGAAATTTTACAAGATAATGTAAATTACAAGATCAGTATGGTGTGCTAGTGTAACATTTTTGAGTTGTTCAGTTTCAAATATCAATGAAATCCTTGACAAAGTAGAGGATTCCCTTGTCCTTGCATTTTTTTTTTAATTTTAAAAACATTCCAAAATATTGATGTTACCACCATAGGGGTTATCTAATTTTTTTATCATTATTCTCAGCAGTTTCTTCTTTTTTTTTCTTTTTTTTCTTTTTTTTCTTTTTTTTCTTTTTTTTTTTTTTTCCAGAGAGGGGTCTTGTATTTGACAAATTTTACTTTTCTTTAACTCCTTGTAAGTCTTTTGTAGAGTTCCAGTCAAACAACAGGCAAAAATGCAAACCTAAGTGGAACAAATGAAACTTTTCTGAATTCTTTCACAAGCAAAAAATTCTCTAAGATGTAACTGTCTGGGTTCATATACCTCTAACTGATATATAAATGTCCTGAAACCAAATAAGAAAAAAGGAAAAATGGGTTGACTTGTTTTTTGTTGGATTGCGGTTTTTACGCATATCAAAGTCAAATGAACAGCAAATTGAGAAGAATTCACTTATGGTTAGAAATGCGGCGATATTCATAACTACATAATTGTGTAAATCTGTCCTTATTTATGTGAACTTCTTGTAAGATTTACTTCAGGGTATAACCTGTGAAGTGTTAATGATCTTACACTTGCAGTCCTGACTGTCATATCAAATTATAGTACTATTGGGTTTATTTTTCAAGTAGTTGCAACATGGATTAAACTTTGTTATATCTACTACTAAGCAATTCATTAAATGGGTTAGAATCATTGCTGATTATTAAAATTGGTAATATGATATCAGTGGCTGAAGTATATGATTCTGCTGCCAATACATAATTAGATGGGTTTTAATATCATTATACATAAAAAAGGTTTTTCATTAAGCTATACTATGATTCAAATAATTTTATGTTATGCTAATTTAACAAAAAATCTGTATACTGAAATCAGTAATAAATATAAAAAGCTATCAGCTATTTATCTTCCTCAAGAAAGAAGAATTTTTCAGATAGTTTTGCTTGTAAAAATGTATGCTTTCATATGCCCTTAACAGAAGTGTGTGGCAATGCAAAAAAGTCAGATTTTTAATCCATATTATTAAAGTTTCTGATTCTGATTCTATTCTCATAGAATATTTCTGTTCCATTTCTGTGGTATAGGTGTTACCAATGTATTCAAGTGAGAGAATAATCAACCTTTCTTTATGACATATCAGTGCAGCTAGAAAATTACTAATTGGCTTATTTATGACTCTTGAACTGTAAGATTATACTGATGTTTATTTTCTTTTTTTAAGATTGATTCTGCATCAGGAAAAGTTTCTATAGAAAACATGTTTTTTAGGGCAGCAATAGCAAGCTTACTAAGTGAAACCATGTCGTGGTTTGACACTGGCCCAAAGCCAGGCACCCATGAATGATGCTCACTCACCCTGCCCTGTCACAGCTGGGCAGAGGATAGAAAAAAAATTAACAAAGGGTTAATGAGTTGAGATAAGGACCAGGAGGAAACACTTCAAGCACAAAACAGTTTCAACTTAAAGTTGCAAAGTGACTTTATTACTACCAGAATCAGAGGAGGAAAATGAGAAGTAATAAAGGCTCTTAAAAGCACCTTTTCTTCCCCCAGCCCCTCCCTACCCACTGAGTGTAGGGAGACAGGGAGTTTGCTCAGTTTACCACCTGAGTTTTTCTTCTGCTGCTCCAGAAGAAGAGTCCTTCCCCTGTGAGACTGCAGGGTCCCTCCCATGGGACACAGTTCTCCGTGAACTTCTCTAGCCTGGGTCCACTGTTACAGACAGCAATCCTGACAAAACTGGTGCAATGTGAGTCCCTCCCACAGGCACACAGCTCTCCCAAAACTGTTGCATGGTGGGTCTCTCTTTCCATGGGTTGCAGTTGTCCAAGGACAGGCTGCTCCAGCCTGGAAGCAGGGCCCTCTCTCTCCACCAGGTCTCCCACTGGATCACAGCCTCCTCCAAGAATCTGCTGGCTCTGGCATGGGCACCTCCCCCACGGGCTGTGGGTGGATCTCTGCATTCCCCGTGGATCCCCATGGGCTGTGGGTGGATCTCTGCATTCCCCGTGGATCCCCATGGGCTGTGGGTGGATCTCTACATTCCTCATGGATCCCCATGGGCTGTGGGTGGATCTCTGCATTCCTCATGGATCCCCATGGGCTGTGGGTGGATCTCTGCATTCCTCATGTGTAGTCCTGAGTTTCAAGCCTGAATGTTTTTGAAATTAAGAAGGGTTTGAGTCTGTTTCCTTTGATGTCTCTTGCGACACTCATGGATCCCCACAGGCTGTGGATGGATCTGTACATCCCCTGTGGATCCCCATGGGCACAGCAGCTTCACCATGGTCTCACCACAGCCTGCAGAGGAATCTTGGCTCCAGGGTCTGGAGCACCTCCTGCTCCTCCTTCTCCACTGACCTTGGTGTCTCCATGTTGTTTCCCTTACATGTTCCCACCTCCTCATCTTCTCTGACTAGAAAAAACTGCATGTGCCTGCTTTGTTTTGATTTTCTTCTTAAATATGTTATCACAGAAGCATTACCAACATCTCTAATTGGCTCTGAAAAGCCTCCTCCTTTACTGCTTAACTTGATTTTAAGACCTGTTAGAAGACCTGACAGTCAAGGTATAATAGAGGTGACTGCTATGTAGAGGCATGTTAATGTTTTTTTAGATATTCTAATTAAAATTTATCTCTATCTTTGATATGCCACTATTCATTGATGAAACATACAGGCACTCAGGATATACAAGCATCCCATCATCCAGGAAGGACAAAAGAACAAATAAAAAAAGATTTATTCTTCTTTACCTCAAGTAGTAGTACCTATATGCTCTTATAGCCAACTAACTTGGAATTTATTCCCACCAAGGACCCATGTGTGTATATATGTATATACTGATTGGCAGCTGACCTTTGGATAAGAACTTTTGTGAAACTTAGATGACAGTGGGAAGGGAGTTTCTGGTTCTCTGTGTGTGTACTCGTATTGCCCCAAGTGAATGAGTGTCCACAGAGAAGGAAGGCGGTTATTAACGATGATAGGAAACTCTTCCTTAGTTCTAATGGTATGTATTAATCACCATTTTAGTTTCTGTAAAATCAGAAATTAAAATGGTGGATAGCTGCCTTTTTACATTTTTTTAAAAATCCTTTTAGTGTATGCCCATAGCTGAAAATCAAATGCCTCTCTGCATGATGCTTGGATCTCTTTTGCAAGACAACTTTAAAAAGAGGAATTACTATGAAACTATATTTAAGAGGTGCTCAAGACTTTTGCTGTCACAACATAGGGAGGAGGTACCACAAATATAATCTTTTATTTGGGGCAGCGGAAAGTCTATCCCATGAGGATGGTAGCCTATTGAATGCATGGGATCTCTTTAGATGGTTGATGTTGCAGGTATAGAGATTAGGTTTAACAGAAATATATGGCTAGAGATGAATGTCCCTAATGTAGAAAGCTTTTATTGATTTCTGGAGACAGCTAGAAGAGAAAGAAACAAACAGTTACACTCTACGACTTGTGATTTTGCAGTGCAGCTGATCACAGTTCTTTGGGCTGAGCTGACCCACAGCACAGAAAAGGATCCAAAACCTCGTGCCTCCCACAAAGGGTGTGTAAGGGACCCAGAAAGCCACGGGTAGAGTGATCATTGTTGTGTCTGCAACTCTAATCCACACAACTTTTACACTGACAATGCAATTATTGTTGTAATTCCTATAGGAACCCTGAAAGAAGAGAGTTTTTCTTCTGTGTATATGTGGAAGTGTACTTCCAGCATCCTTCTTCTTCATGTACTGAATTGTGAACACTGGGCACAGGTGATGTGCTCTTACAACAGCTCACAGAATCTGCCAAGTTTCATTGGACAATGTTTTTAATTTTTTTGATATCTTTCAATGGTACAATGACAATTATTGCTGGTTAAAAGTATATGTGTTCTTTACCATTCTCTTTTAACCACAATGTAAATCATTATTTTAATATATTTTGTTAAATGTGGTGAGATCTAAGTCTATGGTGTTAAAAACATTTTACTGCTCTTTGTGCTTGAGGCATTTCTAGCAAGCTAAAAGATCTTTACAGGCATTGACAAGTTGTACTGTGTCTGTGGAGAAATGATTTAGAATAAAGAAAATATATTTTTAATATACAATAATAAACAAAGATTTTTGCTGTGAATTAATAAAATTAATATTTAATAAAGTCCCTGACTTATTTTGTTTATGCAGTTTCTGTCTCTGTCAGTTTTGTCCATTGCTCAGTGCTATTGCCAAAGAGCATAAAAGTGATTTTTTTTCTTAGAAACCCGGCAATTGATCAAAGTGCACATCTTTTACAAACCTCTCAAAATTCATAATACTGGTGGTAAGATGTGGCGCATGGTTTTTTTTAAAGCAAATTTTCATTTTAATGTTTTATCAGTCCTTTTGTGTCACTGTACAAAATGATACAGGGTGTCTGACATCAAAATCAGCAATACAGATTGCCTTTAAAAATAAAGAATGTGTTGCCTCTGTCTGAGACCTAGTTATGTCTCATATATAACAGAAGGCACCTTTTGTTCTTTAGTTAATTAGCTCATTATGCTGTAGGTACATAATTCTTTAAGCAAATTCATTTGAACAGGATTCAAAAAAAAGTTATGGATGATAAATTCAGACAGTGCAAAAATGTTAAAGATGTTGACTTTCCATGAAAAATGCATGTGATAGCATGAAAGAATTTAAGCTTGTGGAACAAATGCTCCTGTAATGTTTTAATTCCTATCAGCAGAAAGACTTTCTATTGTTTGTAAATAAAAAGGAAACATTTCATTGTGGCACTTCCATCTGTTATCTTAACAATAAGTGAAGTCATGCAGTTAATCACAGCATTTTGTAAAAAAGGAATTAAACTCGAAGCTCTGCTCTTATATCCCCATGCATTTATAAAACACTTACCCACCAAGAGCAACTGATTCTGACTGTTAGTGTTGTGTTTTAATTCCAGTATGGGCTAGTTCAAAACTCAAAGACATGGGTTTCCTACTGAGTGCTGAGATCTGCTGCCAGGAATGGCTTCTGTCCAAGGAAATGTGCTACCTTTTCAAGATAAATGTTCCTGAGTGAAAGAACGACAGAACTGCAGAATGTGTTTTCTCACAACATGTTTATTGAAATTTAATCTTCCAAGTATTTAATTTAAATGTGCTGTCAAACATAAAAATAAAGGGAAACAAAAAATCTTGAAGCTAGCTTCATAGCTCAGACCTCTAATCCTTTCTAGTACTCGTGGTTTGCTCTCTGAGGGCTGTGATTCCCGTCAACGTGAGGCTCTCAGAGCTGGCAGTCAGGCTATCAGGACCAACACTTCCAGGCAAATTTTCATTTAGGCTGCTAAATAAAAGCTGCTTTTACAAATTTCAACTTTGACTGGCTTTTTTCTTTTTTTTTTTTTTTTTCTTTTTTTTTTTTTTTTAATTAAAGACCCTCATCTTCCCTAGGGAAGGGAATCTGGGGTAATAGTGGCACATACTGGGAAGTCTAAGGTCATTGTATTTATCTGTGCAGCTCACCTTGAACTAGACAATATGCTATTTTGGAAACCTTATCGCTCTGGGGATTTTTTACTGGTACTCAGTCATCTGGTCTAAGCATCCCTAGTGGTGAGGTAGAGACACTAAAGTGTTATATTCATTATAGAGAATTCCTGAGGATATCTGTAAAAACTGTTCAAAGGCAAACACCAGTTTAAAGAATGTCAGTGACACTTCATATTGCTTCTCAGAGTGGGAGTTTGCTGCAGTGAAAACATAGCCTAGATGAAGCTTACCTTGCTTTTAGTGAGGGAAATTGTATCTTCTAAAATAATAATAAAAAAAAATTACATGCAAACTAAACAATCTTTGCAGTATGACACAATACACATAGATTTGGGAAAGGTGGTGGTTTTTAAAATATCCATATGATTTGCTCTGCAACCACCTTATATTTGAAACCCCCTTTTTCACAAAAAAAAAAAAAGGTATCTGAACCAGGCACAAATATTTTAGCAAATGAAAGATAGGCAAAGGCTTTTTTTGCTCCTATGCCTGAGACCCACTCCTATTCCAGCCCTAAAATGGAAACACCCTCTTCTGGCTCCTACAGTACATGATTTTATATCTTTACACTATGATTCCTACAAGGTGCTCATCAAATTGTTCTGACTTAGGTTTCTGCTGATATTTCTGATCTACAGGGTTCAGTTTGCTACTCCAAGACATATCCATACAGCCAATTGTACAGAAGTTCCTTCTCTTTTTTGTGCTTTATGGTAATGATTCCACTGTTAAGCCAGCATCAAAGATTAGATTAATTATCTTTAAATTACTCTTGGTGTTTCATGTGAACACATAGAGCAACTTATACTCACATTCCTTGCTGAAAGGTGTTTGTTGATTTTTAAAACGTTACTTTGAGCAGCATTACAAGGAAGCATTTGAAAACTTTTCTAAGCATTGAGACACAACAAATGAGTGGGCAAAATCATGTTTTCAACTGATCACAGTTGAGTAGGTTATTTCATTTTTTGAATGAATGAGTTAATTTTTTATGTTGCTTTGTTCATGTTTGCTTGGTTTCCTGCCATAAGTGAAAATACAACATGTCTCTCCATATGCTTCTACCAGGTTTGGCTATCAGCCTTTTATTCTTTTCATATTTTCTTCCCTAATTTTTTTTTTTTAAAGTAAAAAAAACCCAAACCAAGGACCCAATCAAGTGAATTTCATATGTATTCCATATGAAGTACTGCATCAGATTAAACTAGTCATATCAAAGGAAACCAAAAGAATATGTTTGAAAATATGTTAGAAATAAGTATATTTCAGTCGGAAATATAAAATGGACAGGACAGGGTAATACAAAGGCTATTTTATTCTTTTCTAGTTGCTTTTTTTTTTTTGCCAGCAATGACTTTCTCTTGCCTGAGTCCTCTCAAACAAAGCTGAATTATATAACACTGCATGGTGGAATATATTTTCAAATTTTGTCCTAAATGAGGAATAAAAGGGCTTGATCCAGGATGGCAATGGAGCACAGGCCTAAGAACTGAATGTCTGCATGGCTATGTGATCTGATGGACTGAGCACTAGTATTTCTCCAACCCAGTTTCCAAAGAGATTTCATATGTTCAACACAGCTTTGAATACTTTAGAGTACATTTTTAAATAATGGTAGCAGGGCTCTTTGACTTCCTCCTGCCAATGAATCTATCAAATAGAATTGCTGCTGGCAAAAAAGGGAACTTATCTTGGTTTTGCTTTTTTTTTCTAAGAGATTAATTTGGAGAACAAAGTGAAAGATGGAGCTCCCCCAGGCTGTCAGCTCTCTGACAGCCCAAGAAGTACAGCTGTGGTCAGGGTCTGTGGGGCCAACTGGGGTGATCCTGAGCCTCCTTTTCCATAGCTTTAGATTTTCATGATGGAATTCACTCTCAAGATGAAGGGAGAGGAAACCATCAGTTTCTTCATTTCTTCATGGAATGTGGTCAAAATGCCCAGCTGGACCACAGAAATTGAATCTATTGGCATTTATATCTTTCTTCCCATCATAGGGAGTACTTAGTGCCTAAATTCAATTTAGAGCACCAAAAGATGTTATGCCTATACAATGTTAACTGGAGAGTGGATTATAATATTTAGTATAAATTTAAATATTACTTTAATAATGAGAAACGGTCTTCAGTTCTAAAATATCATCTATCTTAAAATAATGTAAATTATCCTTAGACAAAACGTGGTAGAGTAGCTGTGAATGTATGTTTATGTTATAAAAGAAAGAAGCTTTGCAAATCACAATTTCAGTTAATATGTTAATATAACTTGATCTGAAAAGGCAGAATATATATGCAAATTCTGATAACACAGTGTTAGCATAAAAATTCCAAAACTGAATTTAATGTAGAGAGGTCACCAATCTGACAGAGAGTCTGGTGGAAAAAATATTACAGAATTTTAATATTCCAGTAAGCTTTTTGTTAAATACATAGTTTTAAGACAAGTTTTACTATTTTGATGTTTATTAGAATTTCTGAAATCACTATCCTTTGATTACATGATGAATTTACATCCCTAAAATCTTGATGTTTATTAGAATTTCTGAAATCACTATCCTTTGATTACATGATGAATTTACATCCCTAAAATCTTATCAGTACTACAGTTTACTCATATGAAGATAAGCATAGGTTGAGCAATGTTCAGAGGGAGGAGAGATGGTTTTTAAGACAAGACAGTGTGTAACAAAGAGAGACCAAGACAGCAGAGAAGAAGCTTTTTCCTCAGATGTGACAGAAATTGCTTAGAGTGCAAATGCATTTAAGAATTACATATTTTTGTTTATTGCAGGATGATCTTAAATATCTTTTCTTGATCCTGCAAACAACTTCACTTTGTAATGTCCTCTCCTACAACTCCAGGATATTGTGCTAAACCTCAGTTTGCAGCATCTGAATATTGAAGAGTTAATATTTTCAATTACATCTAACAGCTTGGCACTTCTCTGAGATATCTTACAGGACTGACCAGCATGCCTATGTCAGAAAATTTTCACAAATAGCCCAGCACCCTGATTTTTTTGTGTCCATAAACATTAGCAGCTTTTCTAGTTTTCTATTGCAGTTAAGACCTATTTTAGTCATCAAGACCACTGTCTAGAAATAAGTCAGAGTCATTTGAGAATGATGTGTGAATATATTAAATCTGGGAATTACAAAACATACAAGTTCAGGGAAATTTTTTTCACTATATTTTTCCTGTTTCATGGCAGTGCCTCAAGGTTACTGTGCCTTGTGTGTAAACAGACCTATTTAGGGCATATTTGAGAATGGAGGCTTAGGGAGACAGTGACTGCATTTTTCATGAAATGGGTGGTTATCCCATGACATTTTTCCTAGGGAACCACAGTAGAGCACTTGGAGAATACTGAAGTTCCTTTTGTAGAAGTATTTCAGTATCTTTTATAAGACTGTGAATTGTGCTCTCTTCATTAAGTGGTGGAGACAGCAGAAAAATCAAAAAGGGAGTCATGTTGAGTGAATGAATGTTGGAGTAGTCATATGGATGGTACAGCTGCAGCTACTCTTTTCTTTCTGCAAAATGGTCAAGCCCAAGGGAGGGAGAATCCACAGACTCATAGAATTCTTTAAGTATGAAAAGACCTTTAAAATCATCAAATCCAGCTGTTAACCTAGCACTGCTAAGTCCACCACAAAAACAGATCTCTTTCTACCAAAAGTTCAACTTAATTTTTTAGGATATAACATCTAATTCTAAGAAATTTTTGTGGCTTCAATCTGTATTCCTTGGAACTCAGATACACTCTCTAGTGCTCAAACTATGTCTTCTAGACATGAAGATATCTTTTCTAAAATCTTCATAATGGGAGTACTCTCTATATTTAAGGTGATTCTGCATTAAACTCTCTTAAATTATCTTATTTGCAAAGGATACTTTTTCCTCAGTAAAGATTGAAAAATGTATTTAAATAGACTGCAGTTAGTCTCCCAAACAGAAGTATGTTTCCATTACAAAATTCTACACTTAAAAAAATCTCTTTCCACAGGCAAAAGTAGAATTTAAAAATTCTTGAAAAGATGAAAATTTGAAAGAATATTCTGTATAAAAATAGGTAAGTTCAGAGAATCAACAAGAAACAAAGCAACAGGGGCATACAGGTATTTCCAGTTTCATGTTCACCACAAGGTGCTTTTGGACACCATGTCTTTGCACAGCAAATATGGGCCATAAGAAATGTATGTGAGGACTAACGGAGCCCAGGCAAATGCTACCTGATCATGCTCAGTCTGAGACTCTGGTCTGTGGAGCCAGGCAAGAACAGGACTTGTTGCCCACTATGGAGAGCCTTACACTACAGATCTGGTGTCCAAAGCTTTGCAGAAGTTCTACAAACCATCACTGTTCTCCTGACACAGTCAGTGAAGATGAGGCAGGGAGTTCTTCACTGAGATTCAAACCATGTATCATTTTAAGAGCAAGAAATGAAACTTCTAAGTCCCAATTTCCATTCTTCTATTCATCCCACTAGATTTTGCTGTCTTACAGCACCACATAAAGGGAAAATGAGCTAATTTCTGTTTTTTCTTTCCTACATTGGTATCACCTAAAAATAACTAAGATGATTTTTCTATAAACTAATTTTTTTTTTAAGTGTGACTATAGATGGAACAAGTAAGATTTACAAAACATTTTTTAGATTTTTATTAATTTATACCACTGTTGAAATAGTAGTTTCTGGCAGAAATGCTGAATTACTACACATTGCCATAATATTGATTTTTTTTTTTGTACAGACCACCCTACAATTCACAGCATCTCTGTTTTTTCTTATCACTGGTGTGAATGTATTGTGCTTATCTTGAAACTTAACAGTAAGTGCTACTGCAGCTTCCTTTGTCTGTTATACAAAGGAAATAAACATCCTTTTGTTACCTTTGCCACCTTACCTTGAAAGTTCATTGAAACGGAATTGCAAAGTGTGTGGTTTCTTGAGTTCCTCTTCTGATGAGCATGCTTACTGCTGGACTGCATGGTTCTAGTAACTTTACAGTAGGAAAAAAACAGTTCTTGTTTAACCTGACTAAAATCCTAACCTAGTGTAATATTAACCTTCTGTAAGTGTTCAGCTAAGAGGGAAATGGGGTTCTACATTAATATACTAGTTTTTAAAAGAAAAATAACTGTATCTACCCTAAATGCTTTGGTGACCAAGTGGAACCCTAAAAGAGTTGATAGGGCTTGATACCAGAGGGGAGTATTTTAGGTTTTTATTATTTTGTTTCACTTTATTTTTAAATTTAATTTAATTCATTTTAACATTGCTCTTCTTAGAGAAAGCTAACATCTCCTGCAGATATCATGATTTGATAACACTGAATCCAGGGTATAACCTTTTCCTAGACTGAAGAAGCAAAGGTTTCAGTTCAGCAGTGTGGATTTGAGGACATTTTATTCCCCAGCTGCACCTCCTGATGCCAAAGAACATCCCAATGCCCTCTGCAAATTTGACAAGCAGAAGACACCAGAAAGAATGAAAATGCATTCAAAAGAGCTTAAAATCTTCATAGGAGGACCTTGTTAACACTACTTTTACACCTTAAGATCTGAAATCATGTGTTTTGATGGAATATAAACTTATGGAAATCATTTTGAGAGACGTAAGTGTAGCCTTACTTAAAAAGAGGAGCAGTGCTTTGCAAAATCCCTCAAGAGAGCCTGAGCTTCTTCATAGTAATGAAGAAATGTCAGTGGAAGTTGATGGTGCGTGTGTGCATGTGTATGCATGTTGCAGGGAAGGGGAGAAAGGAAGGAGGCAGCCTCCAGAATTTTTACATTTCAAATGTCTTTTGGAAATCACTTGTGTACTCTAACACATGGTCCCAAACTCTTTCTGTGCTATTAAAAACGGTCTGCATACAAATCAGTCTGCTGTAAAAAATTGCTTTGACAATAGCAGTTTTAAGTGGTTGATGGCTTCAAGTATGCAGGATCTCCCTTGGCTCTTGATCCAGTGTGTAAGGGAGGATGTTTATCTGTTATACATGCATTCCTGTGATGGTAAAATAGAGCATATTTTTCTCTGTTGTTTCTCCTCTGGTTTAGTCTCCTCTTTTTGAGGCAGATGAAAGTATTGTTCAGTTTATACAGCATCACTATCTGTTAGAAATTGTGTAATGTCTCCTCTGAAAACTGTAGAAGTTAACAGAAGCATTTCAGAAACTTGAATGGGCTTTGAATCTCACTCATATTCCCATCCTCAGTTTACTCTCTGGTACATTTCTCCCCCAAAAGATAATAATGTACATCACACTGTACAGAAAATTTGTCTTTATACGAGCCCCCTCAGTTGTTTAATATCCCATTTGGTAAACCTAAGGCAAAGACTGTTAAGCATCTTGGGTTTGTCCATAACTGGAAGCCCTGTAGCTGGACACAGACACTCAGGTTTGTCTGTCCTTTGTCTGTCCAGAGCTGTAAAACAGAGCCTTCTCAAATTTATCACTCCTTTAAAAACACTATTTTTCTGAAGTATGAAAACATTTAATATCTGGTGACCAAAGTCTTATAGTTTGTGTAGAGTAAGGTATGTTTTCCACAAATAAACAAAACCACTTTGGAGCCACAAATACATGTTTATAAAGATTATTATTATTTGTCAAATAAATCTTTGAAAAAGAAATACCCATTTAACTGAGAAAAGTACATTTTTAATAGGAAAAGAATCTGTGAGAATAACTGTAAGAAATTAGAATTTAATTTTGAGTAGTGAACGCACAAAACCTTGGATTGATTTTCCAGTGCTTTATTCTGATTTTTTCTTGTTCCACAGAGTGCTGTTTGCCTCACGGTGTGAAGCATGCTACCATGCCATGTTGTTTGCCCGGGCACTGAGCAGTTACTTGCATCAGACAGCTGCTGAGAGTCACATATGAGTGATGCTGGCTAACACTGCAGCATAATGTGGCCGCTTCCCTGCTTGCCCTCCCTTACAATTCTCTAGGTGCCTGTTCTCCAAAAGGAAGTTGAACATATCGTTAGAGCTTTTGCTATTGTTGCTTTGGCTTTCAGAAAGTTAACTGAAACTTGGAGAGCTGCGTGCCTGTATACTTTATGACCCTTAAATTCCTGGTATTGCCTTTTTGTGCTGCCTATTCCAGACTGAAAAATTTTGAATAGGATTTGCACCAGGGACCTTAAATGCATCATTTTACCCCTCTTTATTACACCATGGCAGCCAAGCATGTCAAGTGTTATAATAGTAGGGCTGGTAAAAAGGGGAGCTATAAAGTTGAAAGTAGTACTGTACTAGTAGCCATTGTGAAGGAGTTTTAGGAAGATGGAGTGAATGATTATTTTAAGTTATTAATCTTTTTCTGTGGTTGCTCACATAGCTTCTGGTACACTGAAATTATTAATTTTATGCAAGAAACAGGCTCCTTCCTTTTGCAATTTATTAGTGCTCATCCTCATATTTTCTCATTTAGAAATGGCTTAACTTAAGGCAACATGAAAAGATTGCTGGATGTGGAAAGAACTTTGTAGTGCACTGCATCGCGATTGTTCAGACTTCAAAGCAACCCTTAGAAAAACTGTAAATACGGAATAAGGCATAAAAATATACCAGCACCTGGGAATACTCAGCACACTGCACACCAGAACAGAATCCAAGCCCTGGCAAAGAGCCAGCCGCCGGGGATAAATCTGGAAGGGCTTAATACATGCTGAAGAACCGATTCACTTCGAAACAAACTAGGTGGGTGTACTTATCTCCTTGTCACATACTATAGCAATTTTGCTACTTTGAATATAAAATAGGTCTTGTCACAACGTAATAGACCACAACCTAACAATCTGAGTGCACAGAGCTAAAACTCAGAGTTTATAGACACTGCTCCCACCCATCCAGAAAGAATTTTTGTGTGTTTGTAATTTTTAATGGGCAGCTGGATAGGGACATTCAGACCTATGAATGCAGTTCAGTGCCATTTTAGAAAGATGATACTGTACTGGAAGTTGCACACTAATAAGTCTGAGTCATAACATAGAATAACAAAAGTTCTGGATGAGTAATTTGTAGAAGTTGCCATAGTTATACAACAAAACATGAAGTTTCTGTTTGTATAAGGACAAATTAGCTGCTTCCTGCTCGATAGTGAGTTTTACAGGTTGACTTAAAATGTTTTTAGCTGTTAAATCTTACGTAAAGAATTGGCAGATGGGCTGCTGCTATTTGAAATTGAAACTACACTCTCATGTCAGAAAACACACCATATGTATACTTTAGAATCTGAAGCAAGGAAAAAATCTGGAGATTTTCAGCATCCTAGCTGAGCAGTAAAACTTTGAGATATAAAAGCTTTCCCAGTCAAAGGGATCTGTAGAAAGTAATTATTAAGTATAAAATGAAATGTTAGATTTCTGTTAGTCTTTCTCAATATCCTAGTTTCCCTTTTCCTTCAATATATATTTCTCTATTGTTGCAGGTTTCACTGGGGAAAAGCCAGCTTCAAATTTATCCCTAAGCTAAAACCTATAAAATGTTTGACAAAATATTAGATATCTTGAAACTGTGTTAAATATAAACTCTCTTGTTGGTGGTGTATATTCTCTAAGCATTGCACATTCAAATGCTGTTCAGATAAAATAAGAAGATATTACCCAAATATAAGAAGTATTAACAAAAATATGTCTTTTAGATCTCAGAGCCTTTTGAAGAGCTGCACATTCAACGTCTATGTGTACATGTAGACCTCTGCAGATTTTTCCTTGGAACTGTGGTTTTGGTGCTTAAACAACCCCTGTCCTCGCCTCTACTTCTCCTCTTTTTTTCCCCTTTCTTCCTCCATTTACACACACCCATTTCACAGTTTCAATTTTTGGGCTGTGTATGAAGTTATTGATAACTGTGCAAATATGATGTTCAATAAAACCCTTTTACTTCTGTAAACTCTGCTAGTTACAGAGACTGTTGGCTAATAAAAGAGCACCAGTGGTATTTGTATAGGATTGCTATCTTACAAAATCTTTCACAAGAGAAGGATGTAGCTCGTTTACTGAAGACAAATCTCTTTGAATCACACTGATTTTTGCTTGTTAACCCTTTATGTCAGGAGAGCTGTTCAGTAAAAGTCAAGAGATGACCTTCCAATATGTGCTTCTAGCTAATAATTTCCTGTGTGGAATGGAGGTTTTCTTTCTGGGTGATCAGCAGATAGATTAAAACCTGTTGAACAGTGCTTTAAAAATGGCATGGACCTGACAATTAATTCATGTATAGGATCTAACATTCAGCTCTTGAAAATCAGGCAGTCCACTTCAGACTGTACATTTGGCATGACAAAATGTTTAAAGAAGAGCAGATCACAGTGTAATGGTAAGATACGATTTGATTTTTGTCTCCAATACAATATTTTGTGTATAGCATGTGAAAAAACTTTGTTTTCTCTAAACACGCTCTAGAATGAAACATTGTGGTTGCTTGTTAATTTCTGCTGCAAATGCCCTAATCTGACTTTTGACTAGGGATGAAAACAATAGGGTTTTTATAATTACTATTTACTGTATTTTTAATATTCTAAATATCTCCCAATGTGTTATTTTTGGAGGATAAATTTCGCCTAGCAGCATCACGTCAAAGAAGACAAAAAATACTAATAAGAATTATATTGGCTGTTCTTAATTTTTATTAGTCTACTATCAAAATATTTAGCACAAAATGAAACTTCAGGGGTTAGAATGTGTTTTATGTTGTTTTCACTTAATAGCTTGAGTTTAAGAGAGGGGATAGAAGCTAAACAATACTCAAATATTTTGCTCTGATGTGTTTCAAATAATATATTGCATAGTTGACAATACTTATGCTTTAATAAGGACTTCTAAATAACATAATACTGAAAGGTATGTGTCTCTCAGTGCAGGATAATTAAAGAGAAATCAAAATACTCACACGCATACATTGCTTGTTTGATTTTGTTTATTTTGAGGCCCAAATTAATTGTTTCATTTTTGATGTGAAGGCATAAAACTAGTTTATTATTTGTAAAATTCTACTCATAAAGGAAATTCATGCTTTAATCCATGTTAGTAGATTTAAGAAGTCAGAACACTCACCTAAGACACTTAGCATTTTCTCTCTTTATGTGTTATATGTATGATCATTTAATAATGATAGGAAACAAATTGGTCTCTTAATGTAAAGCTAAAACAGAGAAAAGGTGACAGATGACATGTCAGGCTGTCCCAACCTGGCAGCCTGTATTGCCTCAATATTAACTGCGCAGGATTGTCTCAGGTAGTACAAAGTATTTCACTTCGTCTGACTTTGCTAAATTACTTTGGGAGTAGTAAGAGAGCCAAAAATGTGCTGGTAAGGACTATTAGGCATTTTTTTGAGAATACATCATTTCATATAAGCCATCAAAATATCTGCTCCTTGCTACCTTCTATTGAATGAATTACCCAGACCATAGATGTCATTGCCAATTCCCCCTCATACTACTGTATTTTTTACCATGCTTAATTGTGAAGTTCTCACAGGTTAAGAGCACAGTTGCATCACTCTTTTATCCTAGTCACTTAATTGCATAAAAATAGCAATTACACTGAGACACTTGGCATTAGTGTCCTCTCTTGCCTCTCAGAAAATAATATAAATGAGTTAACGGCTCCTTGCCAGCAGTAGAAAAATTATGCTTCTTCTGGAAACAACTATGCTCCAAAGAGGGATTTTTGCTGCTCAACACATCTGTGTTGGCCCCAGTTAGTTTCCAAAAGGATGCACAGTTTGGCAAGAAAATCCTTTTTTACTCAGTGAAATCTTCCCTCAGCTTGATAGGTGCAGGCAAATTCATAATATATTCCACTCTTGTGGTGGAATAACAGATGTGCAGCAGTCTCTTTCAGATGTGGAACAACCAGAGACATGAATGGGCTTACAGCTTCTACCCAATTACATAACTTGTACTGTAAAGACATTCTCCTACCTGTTTTCCCTTTAGAGGACATTAAGGGGCTTTGGAGCTATCCCCAGTTCATTCCCCATATCTCTCAGACTTGTCTAACCTTCAGACACACTCTTGCAATATCATATACTATAAAGGGGACATCATTGGTGTGGCAGTGTAAAACTCCCACTCTTAAAATAAACTATCTTGACCAGTCCCAGTTCACTGATGACTTATGAAGGGAAACTGCACTTCAAAAGAGTGCTAATATTTCAAAAGTGAAGAGTCACACATACCCATAGGAGCAGTGAGATGCCTTATGTCAGGACCTTTGACTCTCCAGGTGGGCAAAAGTGGGGTGGGTTTTAAGTGGGGCAGAGATTTCTTGGTGAACAATAAACTCACTGAGCAATGTAGTTTGGGGAGTTATTTAGCTGTCCATGTACCTCAGTGGTTTTGGATGGATTCAGGCTGGCTTCAGATGTAAGCAAAAAAGAGATGCAGCTGTGGGAGCCTTGGGTTCAATTCTTTACTCTGCCTGAGGGTATCTGAAATCGCAGCTCCCATGTCCCAGGAGAACACCTTAGCTGCTAGTCAGGCTTAAAGAGTCATTCACATTCTCTTGCTCAATTAATATTTAAATACATTATGGCAAGTGCCACTGCTCCCACAGGAGGGATTTCAGGAGCTCCACGCTCGAACACCTAATAGCATGGTGGTTAGGCTGCTTTCCTGAGTAGCACAAGACCCTGGTCCAAACTCACCCCGTCAGATTCAGGATGATGCTGGAACCAACACCTTTCTGAGGAAAGTTGTTCCAGCTTGCCTGGGGTACCTAAATATTCATGGAGCAAAGGAAAGAAGGCTTTCTACACTGCAGACAAGGTGCATTACAGAAGCGATTGCTGGGCTCCAGCCTCTTCCGCAGAGCCACATACAAAGTGGATCAGCCCTGGGGCTGGCTAGCTTTGCTGGGGCAGGCTGGTCAGCACAGTCTCCTGGCAGGTGAGAGCTTGGGATCGCATGTCTTGGTTGGAAGAGAGGTCTTGCAAAGCTTGGGTGAATTTCCCACCAACTGGGCTATTAATTAAGGAACCTGCTCTCTGCAACAATTATGAATTTATCCCTCTCTTTGCTTTCATATTATAAAAAGTGCACCCAAACTACTGGGTTTGAAATAAAGTGTTGATTGAAATGACATTGTGCTGTTTCCCCTCTCCTTTCAAAAAATGTTCTTGCCTTTTTTTTTTTTTTTTTTTGAGCAGAACAATGTTTTTGTTTAGTACTTGTATAGTGCTAGTTTATAAACCACCTGTTTGCATGCAGGCAATATGTGAGTCCAAGCCTCTTGAATAATTACTCCTTGCACAGTGCTGATTTTTTGGCAGTATTCATCATAGGGATGAAATTTAGGCCTACGTGGTGAACCAAACTGAATTGCAATGGAAGACTGTTGATAAAAGTAGGTACGGATGTTGTCGACAGGTATGTTAGTGAAGTGAAAGGCACTTCACCAGTTCCCTTTCTTCTTCACTACAAGAAATGTCATGCCAGAAGCAGCAGAGATGTGACACAGACAGAGAGTAAATGGATGATTTGCCTCTCATTTTATTTTGTAGACAATTTTGTACTTCCAAACAGGGAGGCCAGACCCAAGGCTAGGAAGGAATAAATTCTCTTAGCTGTGCATCAAAATCCTCAAACAAATCTCCCTTTTTTCTGGTTTGTCATGCTGTAAAGCAATTTATTTGGAAATCCAGGCATCATTTACATGGCATACTTTATGTAATTTAGTACATAAAATCTAATGAAAAGACAAATATTTCTGGTTTCTATAAACTGGAATCCAGAGATACAATTGAACTGCTGTAAAATGTTCTGTGAGACCACAGTCAGAACATGCCTACAGTAAGGGTGTTGGATTTGGGACAGAATCACATAATTTATGAATAATATGTCTACTCTCTACATTGTTACCTAGGTCATGGTATAGCATTGATTTTTAAACAGAACTTCTATTGAAATCAATGTGCTGCTGAGCTCTAAAAAAATGGACGGAATATAAGAATTGCTAAGAGCATGTCTTGCACTGTATAACATCCCTCATTTTCTGCTGTAAGACATATCCTTAAATCCTCTTTGTTTAAATTTAGAAGGCCATGAAGTATAGTTCTCATTTTCTCTCCTCAATTTTTAGTTCATTCAGTGTAGTAGGAATAAATAGCTTTGTGCAGCATCTGAAAGTAGAATGCTTTTCATATTTTTCTGCCATTTACTGTACCTCTACACTTATTGCACATTCACAGTTGCATGACAGTTCCTACCAACATAATGAGACCCATGGTTGGACTGAGACATTATTAGAGATCTCTCTGAACTGGTCAGACAGCATATTATTATAAAATAATAAAAAAGTGTGCCATTTTTAACATGGTCAGTAAATAAAAGACAGTGCTCTCTGGATGCCTGCTGATGTGAAAGACCAGAAATATTTCAGTCCATTGTGATTTATAATCGTCAAATATGTATGAATAATACAGATAAGATGAACTCCCTAAGCAGTTCAAGTGCTTTCAAACACACCGATTCTCACCCGATGACCTTTAGTTTAAAGGTGAACTGCAAAGGATTTGCTAAAAAAAATTAGACTTGTGCCTTCTTTTGCTTCATTCTAGTGTATCAAACAAGTGTAATGGCTTGTATTTCATATGGGTCTACCACCTTTTTTTTTTTTTGTCCATATTAAAGAGATAAAAGATATAATTTCAGGTCTACTTCACTTTTGTTGAGAACTCTTGGAGCTCATAGAGGTGTTAATCAACCCAGAATTATAGGTGAGTTTTTTTCAAAAAAGAATTAAAATAGTAATTGAAAATAAACATTATTAAAATGAACAAACCCCAAAATTAACAAATACCACTGACAGACAAAAGTTGGTGAAATCTGAGGATTATTAACTGTGAACTGTCTCTGAATAACCAGTTAAGACTACATTTGCTGTGCATTTTTACAAGGTCATTCATGCACATGGACTAGAGTTCTGTCCTTGTGCATTAGCACTATGAAAATAAATAATAGTAATAATAAAATATAGAAAAATTGAAAAAATATTTCAAGAATAAGACTAATTTTTAGACATGGAAGACTGACCCAAAAGAAAAAAAAAATGGTATTCAACAGTTGCTAATAGCAAAACCTCAAAAAAGAGGGGAAATATCTATAACTGTTGCAGAGGTGACTACAAGGGGATCTAGGAGCTGCAAGGCATCTCCTATTACCAAGAGGAGTGATTGTCTTAATTACTTGTAAATAAGTCTTTGAATATTTGAATACAATGCTGGTGTGATTATTTTTCTATTCAAACCATAAGGAAACAGTAACTGTTTTCTCAACACTACTAAATCTCAATTTTTACTAACGGTTTTAGTGTTATAGCAAAAAATATGGCAATTAAACCTGCCAAATACAGATGTTATTAAACAGCACCAAAAGTCTAGCTTAAAATTAAGGAAAGTGTATTTCTGCAGGGTATTGGTCTTCCTCTAAAGATTAGATTCACCCTTCCATGCCTTTGTGTAGTTGATCAGTAGTTAATAAGAATTAGTGCTCTTTCTTAAAACATTTTAAATAAAGTTGACAATGATTTCTCTGATTCTTTGCTTGGAATTTTAGTCATTTGTCTCCTAGGCATGAAAGTCAGACCTGTTAAATGCTGATATGGTATCATGGGATTCATGATCAGAATTTTTGCTGCAGTTCAGCTTCTCATCCAGAACTGACATTATGTCCCACTCAGCAGTGTCAGGATCAGCTGCACTATCATTATCTGTAGCAGCAACAGCAGTGTCTTCTGGACATAAAAGTTTCCCCATTTATTTCTATGGATATTTTTGATTCCTGTTGCTTGCATAATTGCTCTTTCCTTGTAATCACTTCCCCAAGCATACAGGAAGTATTAATATTAAACAGGAAATATATTTTTTGGTTATCTTATGGAGCCTGGGGTTCAAAGTTTTTAAGTTCAGTTTTCCATTATGCCTCAGATTGCTCAAGTGGCTTTCAACATGTAACTTAATTCCTTTATGTCCTATTTCTAATAAAACCCCAACAGAAATCAGCGTATTTCCCCATGAGAGAGTAGTGGTTATACACTCTGAACTGTGAATTGCTCAGACCCTGTCTTATAGGGTGCATAATTATTTAAGAATTCCTAAGTTATAAGGAATTGCAGAGCTACAATAACCACAGTGTGTGTACGTTGCTGTAACAAAGTGTCTGCCTAATGGCAATTACATAATTTGTATGCATTTTAATTATCTGAAAGGCCTTGTGGTACTGGTCTCATCAGGCTGAACTATATCAGATCCTTCTGGCATGGCTGCTTCTAAGATTTTTTTTTTCTCTCTTGTTTTACTCACTTTTTCAAAAACAGTCAGAAAATATTCTTGTAGACAGATCTTATCACAGGAGGGGTGCCAACTTATTTTTGAAAATTGTTCAATATGATGAAACCCAAAAATGTTCTAATTGCAGCCCACTTGACCTCTTTGTGATCCACCAGCAGATGTTGACAGATGGCACATGTGGACATAACACTTCTTTAACAGAATGTTTCTCTTTGCTTTGCCAGTCTATGAGATAGGTAGTGTGTGATTTGCTGTCTGTGTTTCATGTTGGATTCCTTGAGAAGCATATGATTTCATATTTCATCACTCTGAGGTTTGTGGTGAGCATCTCACTGTGTGATATGCACTGTTCCTCCATGCTGACCACTCTGTCCTGAAGGCCACTTCCCCAGCTGTCTGTAACCCTCTTTTCAGCTGATGGAAAGAAAGTTATGTTTTCCATGCAGCTTAATTTCTCGTATGTTTGGAGGATCCAAAATGTCTGTATTTTCTGTGCAGCAGCCAACATGTTGTGAATATTCCTTGTGTTATTGAAAAAAAAGAGTTTTACAGGCTGATTATGGGTGAAACGTGCTATGAGATCCAGAATCATGGACTGCATTCATTTCCACTGTTCAAAACAGTGAATTGTGGGTGTGATATTTCTGAGTCTGAGAGGTTTTAGCCTGCTAGTAGTGGCTGATTTCTTCCCAGGGGAAGATTCCTTGGGAGAACTTTTTCTCAAAACAATCTGGATACATAGCTGCAAATAACTGTCCCTTTCTCAAATGGTGTAGTGGCCAGCATTGCTACCTTCCAAGCTGTTGACCCAAATTTGATTGCCTCTCTAGTCCCATTGGTGAAACTAGAAAGACAGCCAAACACCAGCTGAGATAAGATTGTTTTGAGAAAAGGACAGTTATTTATCCAGATTGTTTTGAGAAAAAGTCTTCCCAAGGAGTCTTCCCTTGGGAAGAAATTAGCCACTACTAGCAGGCTAAAACCTTTTGGACTCGGAAATATCAGGCCCACAGTGAATGCTGGGGAAAAGGGCACTGGTTTAGTTGCAGCCTTGACATATCTCAGAGCACTCAGAAGGTTCTTGGCAGGATGACTTGGGTTTCTCTCCATGTCAAAGACAAATATTAAGGTAAGCAGGGCAATGACTCTGCCCCGTGATGTGATGATGAAAGAAAATAGATGGAAATCATAGATAAAGATGAGGAGGAAACTTTTTTTTTTGTCATTTTTGAATGTATCTTGTGTACCTTATCCTTAGGTCCAGTATACTCTTTCGGAGGTAATGCATGCCATATTTGATGTTTTGCAGTTGTTCAGCTGAGGTCTATGGATATATCTCCTCCATTATTTGATTTCAGTATTCTGGCTGGTATGTAAAAGAAAGAAAATGTCAGATTTAATCATAAGATGGATTCTGTTTTCAATCACTATGCAAGGTGTTATCTGCCTTGTTTAAAGCATGTCCTGAAAAAAAAATATTGTAAGCAGAATTGTCTTTCCAAATGATCTTGTATTGCTGTTACTGCAAATGAGTTCCAGAATGGAATGCAGGAGGTGTCTAGTGACACTTGGCAGGATGATCATTTACAATAGTGAGATCACTCACTGCTCCAGTACAGGCTATATTTTATATGGTAGTTTTCCCAGGAACTTGTTAGCTGTACATAAAATTTTATTTTTATTCCAGAACAGGATGGAAACTTACTTTCTTTTCCTGCTTATTGACAGCATATAATAAAGATAGAAATACAGTTCACATTGTAGACAATGATGTATCATTAAAGAATGGAATAATTTAACCTTTGTCTAATGTTATATGTTTATATCCATTTATGATGAAAATACCAAAATCTTTCTTTGAATTATTAATATTTACATTGTCTATGCATTTTATACATTTGTACTGAATGTAACCAGGCCACAGGTTTTTTTTTTTCATTTGAGTTTAAATGAACAAACCAAGACCTTTTTATGATCTTTTGATCTTGTATACTCAGGAGAATTCATACTACATAATTTTATGGTAAGTGGTGCTTGTGGTGTCTAATGATAAATTGCTGGTTCCCTCTCATAATAATTAACAAAAAAAAATTTACAAAAGTTAGTTATAATTTTAAAAGCTTTAGCTTCTTGGCAAATATTGCAATTAATGAAAAGACTACTCTAATATATACTGACTATCATGATAGAAGTTTACAGATCACTATGGCAAACCACTCATACATGCCATGATTTTATATCCATTTTTCAATGTTTGTTTAATTTTTTTTCTTTCTTTCTCCTTCATGTTAAGAGATTCTAGTCATTACTTTAATAAGATAATGTCTGTTCAAAGAAAACATCAATACTTGTTTTTATTCCTCATGTAAGATTTTTGACTAACCTCTCCATACCCTCCCCCTCATCCCCCCCCAAAAAAAATAGTGCAGGTAATCCTGCATTTCTTTATTTGTAAACAAATTTTAAATAAAAGTGTGTTTGCTTCCCTTGAAATTTCCATAGAAAATCTCAAAAAGGGCATAGCTCCCTTTCACAATAACTTTTAAAGTACTTTTTTCTTTCAAAATTTTCACTATATTGCATGTTTCTTTTGCCATTCTGAACATCATTAAAATGTATACTTAGAATAACAAGATTTCTTAAAGTCTTAGCAGATATATTTGAACAAATAAGATCTGTATTTTTTATTATGCATTTTGTACCTGGTTAACTGCTTGCTATTTTTTTCAGATGAAGGATTGTTTCAATAAATTATTTTGTTTTGGGTGGAGACCAAAACCTCAGAGGACTGTTCCATTGATTCTCATAGAATCTGAGTGGTTGCATACATAAAATTGTCAATTTGTTTGTTTGGCTTTGAGAATTTTGACTGTTGGGCACAATGACTTGTTTGTTTCTAGTAAGAAAACGTCTGGCTGTGACAAGGGACTTTTGGCTGATGCATTGGGTCATCAGCTCCTCTCTGTTGGATATGTTGGCCATCTGAGTGCTTTAAAAAGTACGGGCACAGATTCCCTGAAGCACTCCTTGACAGTGTTGGAAGATTTCTTTAAAAGGATGTTGTTCCTTGGATTCACAAACTTTAGCTTTTTGTGTTTTAGTCTGGACATAGAGAGATTTTCTGTAGAAACCACCTATGGCAATTAAATAATTAATGAATTGACATAGGTCCACAATAGCTCTAAATTTCATTTGGTTTAAGAGTAGTATCATAAAATTTATACAATTTCAAGATACCAATTTTTCCCCAGTTAATAAATTGTATAAATTTTATGATATTAACCTTACTTCAAGAAACTTTAGGAGAACTGAAAAAAGGGCTTTTTTTCAAAGGTTTCTGTTTCATTTTTAAATTGTGGAAAAGATGGAATCTGTGATTTATCATTCTTTTCTATTACTGTTATAGGGCATCTCTTGGTCCTTTGGTTTTTTAAGCTGGGTTACATCAATCCACAAAATGTTTATGAAGATTATTCATATTTCCTAACAGGATAGAAATGGAAAACAGGTTTGAAAACAGTCTTAAACCCTCATCACCAATATACTTCTCTATGTGTTTCAGCCATCTCCCTAACATGTTCCTGTGAATTGCTTAGTGTCATAAATTCACATTATAGTCACAAAGGTACTCCATTTGAATGAAAGGTATTTCAGCATCCTTGGATCTAATGTGGAGGCAGCATTCCCAAAAATTGATAGTGGTTCCTGTAATATCTACTTGTCAAAGTGCTCAGTGTGTATAGATTATGTCAGTGATGAGGTTTCTTGTACCCAGAGAGCTCTGAACCTTGAGCAAAGGTTCTCTCTTGAAAAACCCAGTAGGGTATCAAAACAGTATTTCACTGACAAAATGGACACAGCTTTTCCAGAGACAACTGGCACAAGCAGAGCAGCATGGGAATATGCAAACCTGTGGAAGAGCACCCCGAAAACCCTAGAGAACGCTGGTATTTATTTAGTATTTCTCCATGTAATTTCCTTCCTGCATGTCTGCACAAAAAGAAGTTTGGGTTATTTTATAGAGCTTGTTTTGTATTGGAACCTCTGATACAGTCACTTTGCAGGAGAGAGAGAGATCCTTGGGTGATTATAAGACTGTTATTTAATCCAGTAAAACAGAGAGAGAGGCTAAGTAGAGAACTACTTGAGCAGAGAAGCTATGTCTAATGTAAAATAATCTAATAAAATTTCCTAGTCTTTTTCCTCAAAAAAGAAATATTTTAGTGCCAAATTCTTTTGCTACTTAGCAAATAAATAGAAAGCAGACATGAGAAAAGCTTGCTGCTGTCTGTTGGTGATGCCTTTAGCTCCCAGAAAAGACAGCTACGTGTATTTTTTTACAAATGTGTATATATATATATATATATATATATATAAATATAGCATGCACATTCATGCAAAAACCCACATATATTTCTATCCCAATACATGAACACATACTTAGAGATGTTTGGCAGTATAAACAGCTTTATAACTCTGAGGTTTGATTTCCTACTAATGTACAATGATACAATCAAACTTTTGAATAAATTATAGGCAGAATCTTTCTGTTGTCTAACATTTGACCTGGAGTTTCTGTAACCTGCTGTTTATTAAGACATACGGTACAATTAGGAGCTCTAAACACTTACAAGGATCTGTTGCCTGGGGGAGTATGTACACAGCATCTCCATTAAGCAATTTAAGTGTTGTTAATGTCAGTTTTAGCTTCCATTTTTTCACTTTCATTTCCTGTTCTAAGTACATACTGTGTATCCCTCTGCGTATTACATGATAGTGGATAAAGAAAAATTGCCGGTAGAAGCGTAGTTTATTTGAAACTGCTTTTTGTCACCAGTGGTTTCCCTTCCCCGATTGTATAACTGCATTCCTTCTGGCCATGGACAAAGGTCAGATGTTCAGAGTAATTTTATTAGATCTATCAACAGCCTTTGATACCTCACAAATGAGGGATTGCTGACCTGCCCGCTGTTGGTGCTTTGTGCTTCCTCTTGTGTATAGTTTAGTTTAATGTGTTGCTTACTTCTTCTGTGTATTGTGGACTCAGATGTTAGGATGACTGGGTGTACAAAGCTCATTAAAGGCAAAATATTTTTATCTGGGTAGCATACTATTCCTGTGTACAGAAATGTGTCTCTGTTGTATAAAATATGGGGAAATCAGAGTTATATAATGCAAAACTAATAGTAGAAGACTGCTTTTGAATTTCATAACAGAATATCTCTTTTGAGTTCCTCTGACAGGAAAGCCAAGTATAAGTGTCACTTCTGTAGTGGCTTCACAGATGCTAAACTCTAGTACCACGACTGCAATCTAGTTTTCTTATGGTGGTGTCCGGTGTTATGGTTAGCCTTTTCCTTGTTCCCATAAGAGTTTTTTGTAAAGGCTTTGGAGCAGCTGTTATCCTGGTTTTTAATTTTATTTGTAGATCATTTTTCTTTTGCTGTGGTTTGCTAATCGAGCAGTTCTTAACTGTCAACTGTTAGAGAAATTTCTTTGCATTATGGCCCAATTGTGCAACAATGATTTCTCTCCATCTGCTATATTTCTCATTTCTAATTAAATCTGAGCACAGGCTCAAATACATCCTGAAATGCCTCATATTGAACACAATTCATGTTAAGAGTAGGATATTAAATTAATGTTGACAGATCTGAAGGAGCCACAACTACAAAGGCAAGACATTGATTGTGTTTTAAGTAAAGCAACGTAATTTGCAGCCCATATCCTGTCTCAACCACCTTAACACCAGATTTCCTACTCTGTGTTGCTTAGCACAATTGTTCTTCACAAGACATTTTATAATTCCAGCTTTGGACCCTTCCTTGTGCATATTAAGGTCATATTATGGTCTGCAAGGTCTAGGAGGGTTTTACTGGCAGATTCTCATGTGTTTGTTTATTCAATCCTTAATGAAACAGTCTTTTCCAAAGCTTTGTCATTTAGTATTTGGTAAATCTTGGATATTCTAGAAGTATTTCAGGTGTTACACAGCTACTGCTGGGGCAGACTTGGTTCCCTGCCAGCCAACATGCATGGATTCATTTTATGTGGAAAACAAGACTTGAGGAAGGGACAGATGGAAAGGAAGGTAAGTTCATCTGCTGGAACTCACTGCACAATGTCATTAGCAATCATGGATGAATGCATGATTCTTGGGAACACCTCTGAGCCCTGTGACACAGGAAAAAGTACTAAAGTCCTTACAGGGACTGAAAAGTTCCTTGCGCATGTATAAAATATAAAAAGCATGTTCTGAATGTATCTATCTGTATGTACATATAGTCACCTAGTACAGCCTAACAACACTGTCTATTTGTAAGATATTAAGCCCTCTGTAAATATGAGATGTATTTAAAACAAGAACCATATTAATATTGAAAGTGCCAAAGAGGGCATTTTATTTAGCTGCCAAAAATTTAAATAGTCTGGAGAGAGTTAATGATCTGTCCTGCTAGGTTTTAACCTTGAGGTTATGGAACAACAGCAGCGATTGGAAAGTGTTAGGCACATTGGCTCCCTTGGATCTGTATACTAAAGAAATGGAAAAACAATACTAGGGGAAAAACATTTTTTTCTTTTAAATTCATTTCAAGGCACTTAAATGAATAAGAAACACTGGAGGCCTTATAATACTAAAATCATCGGTCTGCTAAAATTGGCAACTACATCTCAGCATCTGCTGACTGAGCAGACACACCCAAGGCCTTCAATTATCTCACAACAGCCATACGCCCTGTTGTGTTTTGCTTTGCACTTAATGCAGTCACTTGGTGACATTTAAATGAGGGCTAATTATAAACACTTTTCATACACAACTGTTCCAAAATCTAATTCCTATGCATATTCATGTTGAATCTGGTTTACATACAGAGTCATCACTGGAATCATTGTGATTAAAAACTATGGCACAATTATTACACTGATTAGCCTCCATTAGACTCACATCCATTATACAGTAGTTCTTGATCCTTCATAAATATTTTTTCTTCTACAGTTTACTTATTTTTCAGCACGTTATTTGATTAAACTTACACAAAAAACAGATTTGTGAACTTTTTAGAATAGGAATTTGTTTAATTTATGTTCTTAATATACAATATATGTTTTAACCATTGCTTCTTTCTGGTTTTCAATTTGATAAAAAAGTCAGCTATTAAAGTTTGAAAAAGTAGAGCACTGTGGCTTTTGTCTAAGCTAGAGAATATCACACTTTCAAATTGTTTTTACCTTTAAGCTAAATCACTGCATATTGAATGAAAAACATTTTTTTTTGTGTGCAACAGAATGCTTGCAATTGATGCCAAAAAATAAATCAGCCAAATTTTTTTTTGCTTAAAAGTTCTATAAATCAAGAGGCCCAGATGCATAGCTTAATAACACTATTCTGCAACTTTAACAAGGACTACATTTGTCTTTAAGTCCACATGATAGTGAAAGCTTAATATGAAAAACTTTTGTCTAGCACAAGTGATTTGAAGATGTTTTGCTCCATGCATGTGAACTCAGCAGGTGATTCTTGCCTATCTTTGATGTCAAACAGCACAAAACTTCAGTGAGTAGTAGCTTCAGAAATGCAATAGACATAGCTGAGTCTTCATATGAAGCTCATGCTTGAACTACATCAGAAGAACTGACATCTATTATGGTGAGCAAAGACAAGTGTTTGAAAAGAGATTCAAACAGAAGTGTCAGAATTTACAGTGCATAGTTTTATATAAGTTGATTTTAACCAAGCATATCTCTATGAACTCTGCAGGATAGAAAAGAAATTTCAAAAGGCAGAGAAATTGTTGTCATCTAAGGGCATGGAATGTTTTAATAGCTTAAGGAAGAACATTTCTGAAAGGTTATATGGTGATCCATTTACTTTGACTGAGTAATAAGGCTCATCATTGTCACGGTGAGGTTTTTAACCCTTAGAACAATGAAAAATGTTCCAAATGTATTGCCAGAATTAAAAAGCTGAGAGTAATTGGCACTTTCAGAGATTTTTAGTCTCTTCAAATACACATCTACCATTGAGATATATGAATAAATAAAATGCACTTTTTCAGCCACCATAGGTCTGACCTGGAGTCTCTTGCTTCAGTCTAGAATAAGACATACCTTAGGAGAAGGACTTGCACTTACACATTATCACTTTTAAGGGAAGAGCATTTAGACAAGACTTCCATTAAAGACCATTACATTTGTTTATTGCCTTTCTTCCATTTATTAATTTTCTTTCCTTGTCTGGAACACATACATCCCCACATGCATTTCATGACACAGGAAAAAAAGCCCTTTGTAGAAGTATAGTTTGTTTGAAACTCTGTCCTACAGGATTACTTACAGTAGTGCTCTGAAACTGTCCCCAAGGAGTCCTGTGTCACAAAACAATCTGGTTTTTCTACTGGAAATGCTTCTTCTTTTGTTAAAAACAGGTGGGGGGAAAATAAGATAATAATAATAATAATAATAATAACAACAATAACAATAATAATAATAATAACAATAACAACAACAACAACAACAACAACAACAACAATAATAATAATAATAATAATAATAATAATAGGCAGAACTCCTTAGCTGAAGAACAAAGCAAAAAAGTAATGAGTTTTCTAACTGATAATCAATAATATGTAGGAATGGGATTTTTATTTAGGTTTTCTTGATTTGCAAGTAAAACGTATGAGAAGATACTTGCTTAATTACTATGAATTAAAGTTTATTGACTGATTTTTTAAATAAATTTCTCTGCTTTCTTTAGGCTTATAAATTCTCTAGCTTTTAGGGAAAAAAATTTAAAAGACCTCTTGAATTGAACTTTGTTTTCACTTCAGGCTATTAATCTTTAGAGGCTAATTTGTTCAAGGCTCTGAACTGTACTGCTGTACTGTATTCAGGTGTCTCTTCATTCCATGAATGAACTAATTATTTCATTATAATAAAGTAAGTTAGTCCATACTACATTTACTTGGAAAGTCATTTGAAGGCATCTCACACTGTATTGAGAGATATTTGAACTTCCTGCCTGGCAAGCACAAATTAAGATAAAGTCTTAATTTTATAACATATGTTTTCCTTGTAGTCTTTTCTTTTGGCTTAAATCTGTATGTGACATAAGGTACACCAAAGAGTTGTGAAACTCTTCTATACCTAAACACCTCTTTTGTCTAGCAGTGAAAATTATGTAGTAATTAAAATTACTTTCTTTTAGAATAAACCATTGCACACAAATTTGGATCAAAATACAAATCTGCACTGAGATATGATATAGCATTTTCATGTGTTGCTAGATATTCCTCACAATGTTCTATTATTTGAACATATTGAAGTCTGTGTAAAATGCAGCAAGGAATCTTGAAATGTTTTGGGCCTCTTCGAAGATACTGTGGGGTATTTTCGCAAGATTTCTCCTAGTTATAACTAGTATGGACGTGAGAGAGGAAAGTGTACGGCATCTTTAAAACATGGAGAGATTTTTAGAAAGTGAGCCTGACCCCAGAATAGGTTGATTGATAGGCTCTAGGATAAAGCCCATCACAGAATTTCCTCTCTTTCCCTTTCAGGAAAACACAAGCAAAAACTCCCTTAAATGCCTTTATAGAGATATTTTGTAAAACACTAAGAAAGAAAAAAAATTACACATGTCATATACAGCTCCAATGCCATGTGCAGTCTTAGTTCCGGCTTAAGGCGTGCAGGCTTGAGGAATAATAGATTGTTTCTAAGCTTAGGGAGCAATAAGAATGTCTTTACCACAAGACTTTCTGTTTCCGTTCCTTAATTGTAAAGGAAAGACAGGGAAGTGCTGTCACACTGTTGCTTCATCTTTGTGCTAAAACATCACAAATTATTTTTTGCAGATGATCTCTTCCTAAGAAAAGTAAGGCTGGCTGATTTGAAGTTATATAATTTTTAAAATGTTGGCTGGAACTTCTGTTATGGGATTAACTTCACAAAACTACTGGACGAAGTTAGAAGTAGTAATGACCTTTCTGGATAGCCTCAGACTGGGTCCAGGAACACATGGGATCTCTCCCATCCTTATTCCCATGCTAGAGGACATTTCCTGTATCCCTGCTAGGGTTCCTAACCACCATTCTGTAAGAGACCTTTGGAAAGGCTATTCTTCAACTTTCTTTCACAAATATTTCATGTTATATGGAGGAGTGTGGAGACTCACTTATCTCATGTATACACATTCATAAATAGTGTTCTTAGAGAAAGAGGCACTGCTCTGGCACTCTTTCAATCCCTTTCCCTTGCCTTTGTGGATCTGAAATTGAGACTGAACACAATATACCTTTTAAACATTTTTCCTTTATAAACCAGAACAGCAGAGTAAAAAATTAAGTGTGATGTAGCTGATAGCCTTATTGACTCCATTAATGAGAGACACTTTATTTCTAACAGCAGTTATTTGAGAACTTTCTAGGCTACCAAAAATTCAATGAATAATCACCAAGACTGTCCTTATGGTTATAATGTTCTTTCCACAAATGGTCTCTTACCTGGAAACCTTGCCATAAAAGTCCCAAAGGAAAAAGTTCCTCCTCTTGGACTTGAAATACTGGTCTACTGCTTTTCTGGAGTTTTCTAGAATTATGAGGCTATTATCTGACCTACTTATTGATATCTTGGAGATCTCTGGATGACCAAATACCTTTCAAGAGGACACTGTACTACAGTTTAAGAGGTACATAACTAGACAGCACATCATTAACTGAATCCAGGTCAGTGTCTTGTATTCAGGTGAACAAAGATATTCAAAAATCTCCTATTACAGGAATGTCATGGCTAAAAGCTATGTATGTTAAAATTAAGTGTTCACATTTCACTATTAGGCTTTTTCCTTTTTAGTAGACCCCATCTTCAATTTTTATTAAAAATGGTAACATGCTTTAAATGTCTATTAATGTATGTCTAATTATAATGGAAGGCCTATAAAAATCCTTCTGACAGCCACATGAATAGTAAAACAATTATACTCAGTAAAATTGCAATGAATACTAAGTGAATTAATAATAAAGTGGATCTTAGAAACAAAATTGCAAACAAGGAGGTTCATCTTAATCTACACTGGGCCAAATAATTAAAAATTTCTGGAGCAATTTTTCATAAAATTGATGGGCAATTTTGCTTTAAAATGATGATGGGTCACAATACTTTCAATTGCTTATATGAACACTTTAAACTGGAAACCCATGAAAACTTTTGTTTTAGAGGGAGGGAAGTTGAAAGATCAGCACATGGGGATGACTGCAAGAGATAATTATGTTTTGTCTACCTGCATGTCCAGGAACAGTTCTCTTAAAGATTGTATCTAGGACAGAGAAACATTTAAAAGATGTGATGAAGAAACATACTGCAGGAAACATTAAATTAACTTAGCAATAAATAAAAGAGATATTACTAACAAAACTTTGAAATGTAAAAACAGAAATGGATTTATGAATAAACAAAGAAAATTAGTGGGGGTTATTTCTGGTTGTTGGAGGTACAGGGTTGTTGTTTCAGGTTTTATTTTTCTGGTTTGTTGTATTTTATTTTTAATAGAGTTCAGTATTCTAACTTTAGAGGTCCTTGACACAGATACGTGCATAACCAAGGATAGTTTATATAGTTTATATTCCCTCTGTAATCAGTGTAATGTTCTGTTATTTTAGAGTATGACTAATCTTCTCTCAAGACAGTTAGGAAATATAAGTCAAATGAATTACTCTCTAGACTATCTATTTGTCTCCATGAGCATTCAAGGACTTCAGTTGCTCAAGTGGAGAACTTTCACAATAAACGAGATGAATCCCACTTTCTATGAAACAAAATTTGCGTGATTAATATATGTGATGCTTTGGGCATAGTCCTGTTAATTCTGACCTAAGAAGAATTTCTAGGAGAGCAGTGAGTCCTTATGGACCTTGGCTGAGAATTGAATGGCAAGACCATGAGAATGGAGCCTGATGGCAGGTGGAAGACTCTTGTCTTATGAGGGTACGTCCTTCTGGACAGAATTTTTGTGAGTCTTCGGAGGTAACAGGCACTTGATTCTTGTCTGTCTTGAAACCAAACAATTTGAGCCAACCATACATGAAATATAACATGAGAAGAGTTGCTATTTTAGTCTACACATTTAAGCCTGTTTTGGTGTGTTTTCTGCTAGACTTCAGCTTCGTCTAAATACAGTTGAATTATTTGCATAGAAATAGCTACTGAAATGTTTGGATAATATTATTATCCTTATGTTATTATTCACTCTAAAATGCTAAGATGGGGCTCTCTATTTTAGAGAGCAGACTAGATGCCTAAAAGTTAGGCAGCTAGTCTGCTAGGCTTAAATGTCAACAGACATATTCCCCTACCATAAAATAGATATTTAGATAGGTGTAATGTCTTGGTTTCCCAATGTGCCCATCTCTCACCCACCCAACAAAAATTCCATAAGAGTTTCATACCAATATCTAGTAAAGTATTAGATGAATAATTTCTAGCTGCAATTAAATGAAAGGAGGGTATCTTTCAAGGAACTTAATGAAAGCTAAGGTTGCAAAGGAAATTTTTATGGGTACTTACTGTAGTCTTCAGAGCCTTCTCACCCTGATTCTCAATGTTTGCATGATGATTGTTCCCAAAAGGTTTATTCTGGGTTGAGATATGTAGGACTCCAGTAATACTATATTTACTGAAATTTTTTTTGTTATTAAGAATTTTTAGTGGTTAATAATAATACTATTGTTAACTATGTCTTTGTTATTTTTTAATATTGAGAACAAAAAATTATAATAATATAGTAAGACCATCATTATTGGCAGTTTTAAAGCAAAGGCAAGTGTTCAAGACATTGGTCTTGTCTTTTTTTAAAGGATCTGTAAATATTATGAATGATCAAATACAGATTCAGAAAAAGGTATCGCTTTTTCTGAAGAAAGACTTCAAACCTAAGCAGTGAACCAAACAACAAATTAAAAAATAAGCTTGGTTTCATCTTTATGCACATTATTGAATTTTGTCTATGGCTTTGCAGTAACTTGGGGGGTTTGATTAATTATAAAATCAGAAAATTTATTTAGATATGCTAAATATAACAGAATTAAAATAAGAAGCTGATTTGCATGTACAAATGCCAATTTTAACACTTAAATAAGCAATTTCAGTTAATCTTAATATTGAAGTAATATGTCCACAACATTTATCAGTGAAAGGCAGTGCTTATTTCAGTAATGACTGTTAACATTCATCCAAACCCAATATGCTTTCTTTTCAGTGGGCACACAGCACTATATCATAATTTAAACCTTACCTTTTATTGTAGTAGAAGTTATTCCACAGCTAAATTTTCTATATCAAATGTTTGGCGAAAGACAGTTTTTACCAGGAAGTTTTAAGCAATTGGAAATTGAAGTTTACAATGGAAGTTTTACTACTGACTTAGTGAGAGAAATATGAAGAAGCTATTATAATTTAACATGTACAATGAACCTCCATATATCTGTGGCAAATACAGACTTTGCTGCCTCAAGGGTTTGGCATTTTTAGATAAAAAAGAATCAATGTCATTATACACAGTCTCTCTAGAGCATCATAATTATTCTGCATGCATACAATATTTATTTAAAACTTAAAATTAAACTTCAAGAGGTGGTCATTTGAAAGCTGGAAGTCAGTGAACGGATTCTGTCTCCATAAAAAAGAGAATATTTCTTCTAAAAGTTAAGAAGTAGATCAAAACGGTCTTTCCAGTAACTGACACTTTAGTCATACAGATGCTTTTTATGTGTCAGATTTATTAATAAAGAAGGTCCATGGGAATGAACAGAAGAAAATCTTGAGGATGTGACTGTCAGTTTTTGATATGTCAGGTATAATTTTGTAACTGTGATTTTTGGATAGCAGTACACACACAGCATTGTACTGATGTTTGTGTACTTCTTTGTACTATTTCATTTGTGATGACTGAGAAAGAAGATGAGGCGGAGATGTTTTGATACAGGATTGAAACTTGAAACTGCAGTCCTTCAATTTGAACAGCATTCCTTTTTCATCTTTCTTTTCATGTTACCTTTTTAACTTTTGCTACTGATGTAAAGAAAAAAAGAAAATTTGAAAAGATGCCAGGTGTTGGTTCTTATCTAGGTGAAAGATCACAGAAATTGAGAAAAAAGTATAGTTTTATTTTGTCATCATAACGGAATTATGAGACAGATCAAATAGTTGTCAACAACAAGTGTTTGTCCTCCAAAAGCCAATACAGAATAATTTAAAGGGTGATATCCCTACTGCTCAAAGAAAATATGCACATTATTATAATGAGCTGAAAGTGTAATATGGTGGTGCTGCTATTCTGTAAATAATAGCATCTTCTTTGGCTACTCCTTGTGTACATTGGAGATTTAATTATCAAAGTGCATACAGCAAAGAACTGCAAAAGAATATCACAGTGCAACACCTGAAGAAAAGGAATGGTCTTTCCCCCCTTTTTTATGTTATTCATCTTATGTTAGAAGGAAGAAGTACAGTCTTTATTTTTCAACAAATTTCTGTCAGTTGCAAGTTTGATTTATTTTGATTGGAAAAGTGCTTATAAAAAATCCTTTTATTCATGAATTTATTAACACACTTCAAGGATACTGTTTCAGCATTGAATGGCAGTACTCAGGATTCTGAAGTCAGGCACCTGCCTAGGGGTTTTATTGTTTCAACTAATAAACAGAGGCAAGGGCCAGCACTGTAGGAATTCCAGTGACCTGAAACCTGCTCCTTCATCTGTAAGCAAGAACAGCATGAGAACAAGAAAAGTTCCTCTCATTCATTACCCAATAGATTACTATAATTAATGTTTGACTGTAGTGAATCTGTTCACTATTGTGCATCAAAACTTCTACTTCTGTTCATATTCCTTATGATTCAATTCTTAATTTTCTCATGCACCTTGTACAGAAGTTATTTCTTGTTTAGCTTAAGAGAATTTCTTTTCAGAAAAAGGTGTTGAATGCATTTTAGAGATGATTTTTTTTCCCAGTTTTGTAGGTTTTTAAGGCTCTTCCTGCTTAACCCTTAAACTGTTCACGGTTCTCCATGTGGTGCTGCTTCAAACACATCTACTTTTGTAAACATCAGTCAGAGCTCAGCTGCCCTGTATACTTAAGAAAAGTCAAAGTTCATTCGTTCATTTTTTCCTTCCTTCCTTTTTTGTGAGATACCGCAGTCTATTAATTCATGTCAGTCTTCTATCATACAAGGTATCTGTTCCTTTCATCTGGCTCTACAGCCAAACAAAGATAAACACAGAGGGTGTCTTGGAAATTTCTTAAAATTACACCAGACTACTGTCATGTCTCCCCAGAATCATCTGTTTTTATAGGACTTGAACACACAAAATACAGAGAATTAAGATTGGATACAGACAACTTTTTTCTGTACAAAACCTGAGCTGATACAGTCTGATCAGTCAAAGTGACTAAGAGGAGCATCATGAGCTCCCCACACTGCCTACAGAACTGATAAAATGGATGCTAAATAATGGGATTGAACAGCACTCACAAATTGCAACACTTATAATCATTTAAAAAGATGCCACTCAGCCTTTGCAAATATGCAGGCTTTTCCCAGGCTCAATTCTTCAAACCTTCAATTCTCCTCTCTGGATCTAGGAGTAGAGCTTGTCATTCACCAGCGAAATCTTCTGAGCCAGCTGCTCTTTTCCCTGAAGAATGCATGGCCAATCGAAGCTGCTCTGCACTCCACATTCTTCCTCTGACAAAAGTTCTTATTCATTCTTGAATGCCTGCTTCTCATTTTTAGGAGCCCAAATGCCTTTTCCACTTTAGCCCTGACTCAATTTCAAGATTATTTAGTCTTGGCAGTGGTGTAGATAAGTGAGTAAGGAAGTGCCCTGTTTGTGTTGTCAGACACAAAATGAGTTTCTTTTAGCTCTGTGGAAAGCAAAGTCCCATCAGTTTTGGCTCTCTACTTGCTCCCTCTTCCTTCAGCTACTTAAAAATTTTCCTGGCTATCCATCCTATCTTGACAGCAGCTTCCTAGGCTGCCAAGGAGGAGAGGCTTTAGGCATACCCATCCTTTTACTAGGTGTGGGGCCCCACATTAAAGGAGGATACCTGAAGCCACAGTTTCTTCTAGCAGATTCCTGTAACTCACTGATAGTAAGTAGTATTTCTCCTGCTCTTTGGATATATAAAGGGTGATTACAGCAACCACACAATACACCCCCCAACAGCACCTGTTTGCCTGAAAAAATGTTTAGAGGGTAAGAAGACAATAAAGCTGAAGGGGAAGGAAAACTCTTCATGGATCCAGCTCCTGCTGGGTCTTAGATCATGGTAGGTGGTCACCTGAAGTTTACTTTTCTGAACATTTCCCCGACAAGTAAACACAATTGAAAATTAGAAAATCAAAGCAAACTCTGAGCTAAAAAATGACAAAGATATCTCAGAGCAATTTTCAAACTGTTTTGGGTGCTTTAGGAAACATGAATTTCTTACCTGGGAGGAATTGTGACCTACTCCTTGAATAAAACCAGAACTGCTTGCTCTAATTGCAAGGTTGTCTTTAGAATATCTGTCTGTGTGTCAGGAGTGTGTGTGTGTGTGTGTATGTAACTGCAATCTTTCTGGCTTTGCCTTGCTGACATCCCTGCCAGTCAGCAGCTGCACATACAAGCCAGCCCTCTTTTGTGCCAATCTGGTGGTGAGTGGTGCAGAAACATTTTAATTAATGTTGAACTTCTTGAAGTTGAAGTGAAAACAATTACAGCTCAATTTTACTTTGCCTCCTCACTTTCATCACTTATATTCTCTCTTCCTCCTCCCTCTCCATTAGAGAGCTTCATTTCACAGACTGTGAATTATAATCTAATTATTATATTTTAAAAAGGCAGACAAGGCATTGTTTCTTCATCTTTTGGTTAAAAAGCTCTGAAATAATAAAGGAAAAGCTCTTTCCTTCTTGAGTGCCAGGAGCATAGAGTCATTCCCATCACAGACATCTCATTCTTCCCCATCTGTGACTTTTTTTTTCTTTCTTTTTTTTATGCAGAAGGGATCACATCTTTCCCTTAACAACTGTTTGCACACCAGACTGAGAGAAAGTTCACAGTACACATCACATGTACATTGGATATGTAAGTGAAGTGATCTGTAGCACAGCTAATTAGACCTAAATTCTTGATTTACTATTTATAAAACAAAATTGATTATTACTTCATCAACAACATTTAAAGCATCATTAAGAGAGGTCTGCTCCAGCAGCCTCAGGTTAAATTTTTTAACAAGCACTTTAGTTGCTAATCTGTGTTATTGCCAACATATGTAAACTTCCTAATGCTAATTGCATTCAGCTGTGAATCAAACAATGTCTAATTCTCTTCAGGATTAATTATGCACATGTGCTGCCTGCATTCCTAAACATGGTTCTCATAAATAATAAGAGATATATCTAGGCAGATGGGATTTTTCCAACTAAATGATCTGTTTATCATGAATAAAACAATTGACATATACTAGACTTCTAATGCAAAGTCACCACAACATTCCCATGTTTTTTAATCATAAATAATTGCTGTGACAGTTGTTTGTGTGAACATGTTTTTGTACAGCCAAGCACTAAGAAGCATGTCCTTCAGTAAGCACTCTTACCTTTGTGTGCACCTTTCTTTCTTCTTTCTTTTTCATCTTTTTTTGATTTGAAGGTGCATAAGAGAGTGGTTTATATCCTGTGTTTGATGAATGAGCTAAAAGTCTCCACTAAAAGTACAAGTTTTGTAAGCCCCAGGGAAATCTGGTTTAAGTACAGAGCAGGAAAAATTGCTAAAGCGTTATGTATTCTGCTTGCTTCAGGAAGAAGCAATGAGTTTCTGGCATCCACAGCCAACCTTGGTAGTATCTCTCTTTAGAATTTTTTTTTTTATTAGTCTAAAAGGGCTGATAATTAACTGAATTTGTAAAATTAACTTGAAAAATAATTTCCAATGCTGAGTATGAGGCAAGTAAAAATAACTATTTTTAAATGCCATTTGACAGCAACAGAAGAATTTTTTCTCTAAAAGGGGAGACAAAGCTTTTCTACCATTCCTTTAAATGAAGATATCTTCTTTTAAATATAATTTAAAATCGAGCTGTAGCAAGCAACTCCATAGCATGTCTCCTCTCATAAGACACAGATGTCTTGGTTTCCACTGAAAAGGACTTACATGGAAAATGCATCAGAATATTGAGACTTTGATACTAGTAGAGGCTTATAAAATTATACTGTTCAACTATATATTATTGCACCCATTATTTTCTTACTGTGGAATTTTTTAATTAGCCCTGATGGTTTAGGTTGATTTGAATTTTGTACTGAGTCAGTATCATTTATTTCTTTTTTTTATCCTAAAACAAAAGTTGAAATAGCATGGTATTAAAGAAAGGTAATAGACTGATAGCTTAACTGTCTGAAGTCTTTCAGTTTCACAATGGGTGGGACACAATCCCTGGCAACATGCCCTTAAACTTCTTTTTCAGGTGCTATTTGTTGATGTGAGGAAGTGGTTGAGCACCTGTGCCTCATTTAGCTCATCATTTCTCAGTTGAGTCTAGCAAAAGAGGTTATGGATTGGTATAATATTTTTATAAAAAGAGCACCTGTCTACTAGTCACTATACCTAGATCATCAGCTAATTTCATAAAGCCATCAAGAACTCAGTTGGTTATCATTGATGACCTTTGCTGAATTTCAGCTGGTGACATTGAGATGAAAAGCTATGCTTTCTATTACTAGTCAGTGAGTCAGCCTGCCCTTGGCTCAGTTTGGGCAAGATAAAACTTGATGAAGCTGTGGCTTATCTGTGTTAAAGTGAGATTCTAAAGTGACAAAATGCTTGATAATCTGGAAAACACATTTTAAATAGCTTGAATAGCTTTATTACAAAAAGAGACATTTTCTGGTCTTTGAAATCAGATAATTCATGATAATAGCATGTAACTAAAAGAATAAAAGCAAGTGAAGAGCTGAGAGAACTGATGCATCCAACTGTTTCTCAGCAGTGGAGATTTCAGAAAATATGTTTAACAGTGTAAGGTGCTGTTCCAGAGTGGGAGAGACAAGAGCATGTGGGTAGAACACTGCCATTGGGTGAGAGTACAATTTTCAGGGTAGTTATATCTTGCTTGTTTGTAGTATTATACAAAGCCTAGGAGCTGTGCTCATGTAAGTTATTTGAAAACAGCTCAAATGCCCATGTACAAAAGAAAAATGCTTTTCAAGTGTTGAAAGAAGTCCCAAGCTTGTGTTTAAACGAGATTTGAACTTTCAAGTAAAGGTGAATTTCGCTTGCATTTCTGAAATTTAAAAATTAACTAAATCACTTTGCCATTAAAAGAACCAGATGCTACATCTGAAAGGTCTTGGACCCCTGAAGATATTTGAGTTGTTGGACCTCCTTATCACTGGGCTGTTTTTCAGCCTGTAGTCCCCTCACAGGCAGACTGGCTACAGCCTCTTTATTTTGGATACGGAAATTTGGCACTAGACAGCATGAGTGACATCCCTTCACTGAGCAAAGGTGATGTAGAGAGAAGAGATAAAGTCTTGCATGGGGGAAAGTACTGCCTTGTCAGTCAGTAGTAAGACCTACCTACCTTTTCCTCTCAATTCCATCATGAAGACCTAAATTGAAATTAACTGTTAGCAAAGCAATGTAGTCCCTGACAAGCAGCTCTAACTAATTTAAATAAAAACATCATAAAACCCAGTCTACAGGCATTTTTGCTAATTTTATGCACCTGCAAAATGAAATAATTTGATTGAAACTGTTCATCTGTATCCTAAAGTGTAATTGTTTTATGGATTTAAAAAAAGGATTGTTGACATCATGTAGTCATTTTGGAAAATATAAACAGGACTCCTTTAGGATGGAACTAAACTGGATTATGTTCTCCAAAAGGCAGACTGAAAGCATAATTACTGCAGACAGGTGTTGAACCCATGAACTATACAAGGACAAGTCTAAATTAACTTCTCATTGAAATATTTGCAGTGTGGATGCAAGGTACTCTATATCAGCTGTTTTGTTTTGCAGACCTACTGCAAGGCTGCACTGCTAATCCATACACAGCCCTGAAGGCCATGAAGCATCCCATAGAGAAAACACTGAACTTCTTCGAAAGTCTATGTGCAAGGGGGAGAAAAGCAGTTCAGACTGGGATTCTGCCCCGTGTGGTTAAATGTAGGCATCTTAAAGATAATTCAACAAGTCCTTTTAAAAATAGGTAGCTACATGGGCAAAATAGACACCGATTCATTTTTGTTTGTCTGAAGGAAACTCTAGAAGATAATCGTTAATTTAGCACAGAAGTATAAAATTGTCACGTGAGTATGAATGAAAGAGGAAGGTACCTTAAAAAAATTAAGAAGTAGTACTCTTAGACTGTGTCTGCGCATCTAAACAAAGCAGGACAAGAGAGACAGTGCAGGCTCTGCATGGATGGTCTTGGACCCTGTTTGACCCCATGGGTTTTTAGGCCATGCTCACTGGAGGTGCCTGGGGGAGGCTTGACCACATGCCTGGGCAGTGTCAGTGAAAAGGCACCAGGAAGGGCCCTCTCCATTTTCCATAGGCCCCCACTTCTGCTGCAGCTGGCTTTTGTGTCCTCCAAACACTCTTATGTACCTTTGTGTTGCTTTCCACAGCATGGAGGCACATGGGCTGTAACAAACTGCACAAAAGGTTTCAGATTATATGAGTTTTAAAACATACAAGATATAGCAAATACATGTTACAGCCATAAAAGCAATACATGAAACCCAGTGGAGGCAGAGTTAATTTTCACCTTCACTGTGATTCTGCTTGGTATTTTGTCCATGGCTTCATTCAATCCAAATGTCCTCTCATTAAAAAGTGCAGAGACATAAATAAAAATAAACCTAAGAGAAGAAAAAGAAAGAATTTCAAGCCTTAGGTATTTTACATTGTTCTCCTATAAAGGTATTTTCCCATTGTAGTGTCTCCATTTCATTCTGATTGTTGTCTATTATGAACATATTATTGTCCGATGAGGTTTTCATTTCCTCACCAATGAACAAAAGACATGGCGTTTGAAAAGTAATCTCTATACAGGGTGGGAGGAACTTGAATTAAAGGGGAAAACTTTCTAAACCAGTGAGGAAGGAGAAACATCTGTTTCTGGATATCTTTTTTCTTCTGGATTTTCTTCAAAACATGTTTTGAAGAACCTAGTGGACTACTGAAATCTGGAGGATTTTTATCAAGATGTTTTGTTTATGCAGTGCTGGTATTTCTTAAATATGTGCACAAGATAAAAGACTGTAATATGCCTCCTAAAAAAACTTTGAGCTTTGGCAATTTTGTTAGTCACTGCTGGCAAAATGAGTGAAAGTGCTTGGCACATGGCTCTATTCTTTTTATCAATACCAGATTCTTCAGACATTTTTGCATAAAATCAGCATATCATCCTAGACCACTTCCATAGATTCTTTTAAAATAGCTATAATTTCTTTTAATTAATATAAAATAATTAATGAAAAGGTGTTGTAAAATATTTTTTATGTTTTATTCTTTAAAAATTAACCATTTCCAGTTTAGGATGAATTTTCTCATACTCCCACATCCAAGACATTTCTATCATATGTAGGGCAAGAACTCAAGCACCGATTTTTTACACAGCTTTGCGTCTTGCCAGCAAGGTGTATTAAGTTATATTTTGTGGGTATAACTTCTGACCCAAAGCTCAAAATTGGGGGTTTTATGTGAAGAGTATCTCCCAGCTCCTAATAGACCTTGAATCTAACAGTGCTCCCATGCTTTATCCATTTAAATACCAAATGAAGTCCTGTATTAGAATGTGATTTTATGCAAGAGATCAGTAGCTTTCAAGAGGGAGTACAACATTGCTGCCAGCCGTCACCCTCTGGCCTGCTCTGCAGACATGCTGAAGCACACTACATTTGCAAGTCCTCAAAGACATTCTCTCAATTGCTTCAGTGAAACTGTTTGGATGATACACCCAAACTGATTAGGTCACCATTATGGACATTAACATACTCAAGTGTTTGAAAAGGGCAATAACAGGGGCCCTTTGGATGCTAATGACAAAAGGCATATTAGAAAGCATAAACTTGCTTGGGGTTTTTCTCTGTCTGTTTGTTCACTTTTTTGAAGGGAAATGGGAGTTGGTGTAGTTGAAGTGTTTCTAAAAATTAATTTTCCATTTCCTACAGCTTAATGTTTTGGGTTTTTTTATGAGCCCTGTTTAGAAGTTTACTGATCACACAAAGAAAAGCACATACATGTGTAATTTTAGACACAATTTTAAAGGTAGAGGGAGGGTCACTGATGAATAGATTACTATGGCAGTATTATCACTTACAAGGATGGAGAAGGTGTGTTTCACTGTACCCCCTTTGCCTTTATTTCATTGCAATTGCATTTAACAATCTGTTGGGTTTTCATTAAAAAAACCATACTAATAGACAAAATAATTTTATTAATTTTGAATGTCATAATCTAGCATAATCTCTGCTTACTGTAAGAGCCAGTAAATATTAAGATTTTTCATTGGTTACTGTAGCAAAGCACTTTTTTAGGGAGTGTAGTAAATAGCTGCTCTACTGATATTATAGAGGGTTTCAGTCACTCAGTTACTAAATGTAAGGAGAAACTACTAAAACTAAGCAAAAGTCCATCTGCAAATATCAGCATTTATTTGCTCTTCCTCAGAAGTTGGTTGCTGTTGAAAAAGCTAATGGTCCAGCTGGCAGTCCAAATTGAGAGAATAAAGCACAGGTGAACTTCCTAAAGAGGGCTTTGTTTGGGGTTAAGTGTTTGCTGAACTCAGGGAACATGGTACACTGTTGCTCAAACAATTTCTGATTTACTGGTACTAAGTGGTAGAGAATAGTAGGTAAAATAAGACTACAGAGAGACTTGGATGGGTAAAGACTGAACTGTTATGGAGGACACAAGAAGAAAATCTCGAGTTTATTTTTGGAAAAATGACTAAAGGCTTTCAGGAGAAGGTCAATATCTGAGCAGGAGTAGCTATGTATTGTTTGTAGATGGATATCCAGATACTGAGGTTTGTCCCTATGCGCAATGCCCATTAAGTGCATTGGTCCAATCACAGTCTGTATTACTTTTGTATTTCTTTTATATGAACATTTCATATTCATATTCATGTAATCATATTGTAATTTATAGCACAGTTAAAGTTTTGCGGCAAAATCTACAGCCTTACTCCAATGGCAGACATCTTAATTACTATAAACAGAACACAGCTAGATAGCCCTGCTAAACCGGTCTAGAAATGAGATGGATGTGCAAACTGGAGCATGTGATTAAGAAAGATAATTGTCAGGAGTGGGAAGGAATCTTATTGCTAGGGTCTAGATAGAAAATACCTTACATGGAAGTTGAGAGGAAAGCCCAGAAGACAAGGCATCTGTATATTCTAAGCCTAAGAAGCAAGGCAGAAGGTTTTGCCTAACACAGGTTCAGACAAAGGTTAGAGTTACGGGGATTTTAAGCCTAAGGTGAGGGGACAGAAACAAGAACAGGCAGTGAAGGTTAGCTGGGGACAAATACTTGGGCAAGTAAGATGGAAAACATACTAAGAACTACAGACCAGATTGCAGCATGTAGGAAGCAAAGTTAGGGATCAAGAATCAGAATAAGACTCAGAGGCAAACTACAAGTTGCTGGGAGCGTTTTCTATAGCCCTCGAGTCCATTCAGAGGTTTTATTTTGGACAGGGTTAAAATAAAGATGCTGCCTGGGAGGTAGCTATCTTGGTCTCTTGGTCCCCTTTATAACCAGCAGGGAAAAATATGCACCTGATGGATGTAATTTATCTCTTCCTAAAGCAGATGTTTAAAATAAGACTGATGAATTGCACCCTAGAAGTGTCTATTTCTCTCCATTAATTATGAACGGGGACTATAGTAACTAGCTGAGACATATGCTTTCGTTATAAATGTTGGATGTCTAATGTTGGATGAGATGAGTCCTACAGCCTCAGGTGTCCTAGTCACTCCACTGCATTGCAGCTTTGCCCTGTTCAGTTAAGGCCCTGATCCATCAAACAATTAAATATGTACGTAAGTTTTTGAGAATGAATGTGATTAAATGTTCTGGGGAATTGTAAGCAGATGAGCAAATGCTTCAGTGTGGGAAATGTGGATCTTGAATTAACAACTTAGTTTGTCTTCCAGGAGTGTGCCACTGCTTTGGTAAAAATCTCTGTCTCCTCTGTACTTGAAGCTGCATTCTGTCCCTAATGAAACATACCATCTCTGCTATCCATATAGTAAGTGCAAGCACAGACTTGGTTTTCTGACAGCAATTCTGCAAAATCAGTCATCCACATATTTGGAAAAGTAGTCACCAGAGGAATGGAAGAGTAGTTGAGTGAAATTAATCTCTGAGTATTCAGGTGAATATTCAGGTGCATTTTATGATTTCTCCCTGGTTATATCAGGAAGTGGGAGGTGAAGTAGTTTAATCAAAATTTTAGACTGCACAAGATCTGTGGTTGATGGAATGTGGCTCAAAAGGGAAGCTCCTTATCATGTAGGGCAGCTGTCACAAAAAAGGAAGGAATACACAAATGGGGCTGAAAACGTGATATCCAAATATTCCTGTTGTAGAAATTAATCAGATTTTTGTTGTGGATTGATGCCATCCACTTTGAATTCCGAACTTTGATATGGTCTCTGTCCAGGTTTAGGGCAAATTTGGGAGAAAATCCTCCAATTTGGGAAGCAAATCCGTCCCTTTGGGAAGCAAATCCAAACGGCCCCTCCCCCAACTGGTCCAGGAAAGAACTTCCTCAGAGAAAAGTGGAAAAAACTATTTATTTAATAAACAAAGTGCCCACAAGCATAAAGAATGAATAGTATGAAACAATAAAACCTGATCTGAAGAGAGATGGTAAAATTGAGAGAGTCCTTGCTGTGGGTGTACTTGGCCTGCTCAGTCTCTTATCGGTCCCTCTGGCGCTGCTGGAAAATGCTGAGGTCCAGGCCCCAGTGGCCACAGGTGTGAGCTCCAGGAGTCTCACTGGGTTTTTCAGTCCAGGACACGTTTAAACAGTCCCAAGAAAAAAGAAAAAAAACAGTCCTGGGAGCTTCTCTACCTCAGCTAGCCAAAACAAACTTAAAGCAAAGAGATCTCTGTACCGCTGTTTGTCCGTGCCCTAGACAAACACGCTCCAGGAGCTGGAATGCAGAGGAGGGAGTGCAGTATCTGCAAACAAATTCTGCACTGCTTCTTTCTTCCTCTTTGCTCCCAGAACTAGTTTAAAAGGTACAGAACTTAACATACAGCATAAACAGAACAGATAATTGGGGATACAAGCATCATAAAGTCACCCTAGGACAGTCTCCCACCTTTTTGTCACAACTGGACATTAGTCTTGATAGGTAGATTATTAGGTAAGGGAATAAAGTCAACTGGGTCACTGTTCAAAGTGCAGAGGTCCACCATCCATGTTTTGTCTTGGGTGACTAGTCACAAGTGAAATTTCTAAGGGGTCTGTCCTGAGACTGATTTTAATATTTTACCAATATTTACTTAGAGGAGAAGACAGAAGGCGCTCTCGTCAAGTTTGCATATGACAGCTTCTGGGGACATCATGGCTATTCATGAGGGAAGAGGTGCCCTCATGAATGTCCAGATGGACCTGCCAAGCTACACAAATGTGTCACCAGGAACCTCACAATATTGAACATGGATAAATGCAAAGTTGTGCACTTGTGAGAGACTAACCCCCTGCACCAGTGCAGGCTAGGCCTGGGTACCAGTTTCAGCTGGAAAGCCCCTGAGGGTCCTGCTGGAGAGCAAACTAGATGTGAGTTCCACCTGGCTGTGATGAGGGCTAACAGTGTACTTGGCTGTAAAAATAGGATTGTAGCCACTAGACTGAGGGAAGTGTTTAATCACTTCAGTGTGTTTCTTATTTGAGAGTTTCTGCAACACTAGGTCCAGTTGTGGACCCCTAAATACAGGACAGAGATGATGATCAGCTGGATCAAATTCAGCAAAGAGCCATCAAGGTGGCTGAAGTCCTGTGAGGGAAGGCTGAGGGAGCTGAGCTTGTTCAGCTTGTTCAAGAGTTGTTGTTCCAGGGGACTTTAGGGACTACCAAGAGTACAAAGGCAGGCTCTTTACTCAAGTGCACAGTGGGAGAATGAGAAAAAGTGTACATAAATGGAAGCATGAGAGTTTCTGATGTTATGAGCATAATTAAGCACTGGTACAGTATCACCAAAGTTACAGTATCTATATTCTTGGAGACATTTAGGAGTGGACAAAGTCCTGACCTTTTAAATATGTCTTAATTATGTGTTAACCTGCTCTGAGCAGAGAGACCAAAGACCTCCTGGCATCCCCACCAACCTAAGTGATGCTGTAAAAAGGGAGGGTGGTTTGATCTGCGCTGATGAATGTGCTGTGCTGGGTATAAGGAAATTATTATTTAAGAGAAAGTAATTAGGTGTAATACTGCATTAGAGATAGGCCATAGCCCTTTATCTGGATTATAAAGGCAAAGCCTGGTGTCTCTGGGTTACAGAAACAGTCTGCACAAGCCTAGGAATGCACCTGAGTGGCTTGAAATAGAGGATCAGGAGAAAAAAGTAGATCTCCTCTTGAAGACTGTTTTGCCATTTTTCCCCAGTTTGATATTTCAGGGTCACAGGTGAGACTGTTATTGCTCATTTTAATACTGATGGTGTTCCTTCAAAATATGTTATCCACAATAGATAAAGCTTTTGGGGCATATTTTAATATATTGGCAATTGTTAAGGTTGTGTAAAAGGCCTAGTGTTGAACACTGTCTTTAGCTTGGTTTGTCAGACTATAGGTCTCTGTGAAAATTTTACTGGAAAATGTAAAAGCACAATTAAACTAATGCTGTGAGTAAAGAAAACAATAATTCATATTTTCACACTCTATAAATATGGGGGTTTTGGCCATCACAGTTGTACACACTTCTGCAGTATAGTGCGTCCATGGTAACATAATAAACATATATACTTCTTTGAAATTTAAATACCCTTTTTGAGGTATACAGCACCCTATAAAATTTTATTTATAAGTGGAATATAGCATACAAACAATGAAAAGCTTTCAAAGATAATAAATTCATTGCAGGTATTAGAATGCCTTCATAATTATGCTTTTTTACCATTCATTTGAGCTGACTTGTTATTTGGCACTTTGGGGATGGAAAGATTTCTGTTCAATGCATGGAAGATTTTCAACTATATTGGTCCTAGTATGTAACAGTGTTTTTATGTAGACATAGGCATATAATACTTATGAAAATACTGGAATGAAGTACCATGAAAATTAATATTCTGCTTTTTCCCTGAAGACATTTTGAATGAGAGACTTTATGTTATTTTTACAGAAACTTGATATGAACCTATATATATCCTAAATATCACATTCACTTTATTTGCAGCATGCTTTAGCACAATGCCAACATCTTACACACCACAGAGTATTTATTTTATGTGGGGTATATTTATGATAATTTTTTAGTATACCATGTATATTTGAAATATCCATATTGCAAAAAATCTTATTATGCCAATATATATGGTATAAAGCACTAGATTTTTTCTGTGAAAAAATATAGCCTCAGCAAACTTCTGGAAATACTGTCCCTTTCTGCCCTTGAAATTAGTTTTTTATTATGGATTTTGTTGCCTAAATATATTTTAAGGGATTTAAAAGTGTTCTGTACAGTCTTAGGTTTATTTCCAGTGAAGCAGATGGTAAGAATTGGACATAATTGTTGTGCTCATGCTTGGCAAAGCCAGAAATCCACATTTTCTGGTTTCAGTACAGTAGCAAATTTAGGGTGTCTCCTGAAATCAGCCCACTTCTGATGTCCTATATTCGAATACCTGGTAAGAATTAGTTGTAACTTAGATTGCTTACAGCATCAGCAAAGCCTAGAGGGAAAAAAATCAGATTCTGCCTGCTTGGATTCCAGTTTGCATCCTAATGTTTCTTCCTAGTGTTGTGTCTTCACTGCAATCACTGCCAAACAATAAATGTATCACTGACTGTAGATAATACTATACCCCGTGTCTAGTTATTGTACACTTTACACATTTCTACATTTCTAGCTGTACAGTATTCAAGAGAAATTAATAAAATTTTGAAAGGATCTAGCATTTCGCACATCCAAACATCCTAGAAATTGTGTCATTCCTGAAGAGTTTGTGGTATTTTTTCACAGCATTTTGGAACATGTCATAACGCGTTTGGGAAAGTGGAACATCCTCCCACGGGATAACAAAATTCACAGAATGGGTCTGGTTGGAAGGGACCCAGTGGATCATCTGGTTCAAGCTCCCTGCTCAAGCAAGGTCATCCCAAAGCACAGGGCAGAGGATAGTATCCTGATGCTTCTTGAGTATCTCCAGTGAGGGAGACTCCACAACCTCTCTGGGTAATCTGTTCTTTCTTGCTAGCATTGCAAGTATGTGAAACACAGCTTCCCACACTTACATGTGCAGCAGAAATGAACAGCAGCATCTCAGGCTGATGGCAGTTTCTATTTGCAGTGTCTAAAGCAACTAGGATAATGAAATAAACAGGACTATGGGAATAGAAAACATACAATGAAAATTTAGAAATGCTTCTGCAGTTAGCTGATTTTAATGAGTTTCTGATGCTACCCAGATGTTTTTAAATATAACTTCTTGTCTTGGGAAAGTGAAAAATACAGAGTGGAACCTTAAAGCATTTGATTCTTAGCACAGACGACATTTTACTTTGTACAGTGTGCCAAGCAAAGTGGCTCCTGGAATCTGCCAAAGTAAAACAACTAATCATCATCACCACCACCAGTAACAATAACAGTAACTTTGCATTTATATAATTTAGCAATTATCACCTGGCTTCACATCAGCTATTTGGTCTGTGCTTACGATTATATATTTCCTTTCTACACATCAGTACATAATTGTGGTGTCTTCTTGTAACAGCCTCATAAAATCTGTCTTACACTCAACTTTCTAGAAAAACTTACTGTGTTATGATGGCTTTCTAAAAATAAAAAATAGTTTACTAATTTCTAGGAAAAATTTCAGCTTCCTCCATAATTTCATGCCCTCTCAACTTCCCTCTCTGAGGATCTCTTGAATGTCAAATTTCAGTTCTTGTTGCTGACTCCACTTTCAAGGTCTCACAAAAAGTCATAAAAGGAAATTGGTTATTTTTCTACCACTGCTTCCTGGCTTGTTTTTATCACCACTGCTATTAAAAAAATGCTTGAAAATTGATTTTATGTCCATAGTTTCCCATTTCATAGAAGTCATGACCAGAAAGCTGGCCATAAGGAAATGGAAAAGCAAGATGCTTTGGTCAGTTTTGTAATTTTAGATTTGTAGATTTAAGGTGTATTCTTCAGGGGAAACTGCAGAAAGGTCCGGAGAGAAACAATTTGCTCCTCACTCTCCAAAACATTAGCATCTGTTTCCAGCTTCTTCTGTCAATAAAGTCTCCCTTGGAAGAAGATTGAGTCAAAGGCAGCTGAAAGGAAAAGCAATTTTCACAATAGAAAAGCATTTTTCTTTCCCTTTGAAAAGAAAGACAGTGCATAACTTTTCACCCCTTTCATATTGGCATCTGTCTGCATATTCATTGCCTTTTTTTTTGCAAATGAATGATGCTTCAGCATAAAAAAAAATTGCTCAGTATTTGTTCAGTGTCTTAACAATGCATTGGTTAGTGTTCCTTTGTCTTTAGAAATGTAATTTTACCAAAAGAAATAATGAAAAAGGACTTGACACTGATTCTGTTAGAACAGTGCATATATGTGAAGACCAAAATAGTTAAACCAGACAGGCTTCTAGAATTGAATCCTTCATTTTCTTTCTGAAGCTTTTGAATTCCCACAACCTTGTCATTCCTTTAGGGTTTTTCTTGCAGTTTTTTTTCGTGTTTTGTTTGGATGGTTGGTTTTAGTTTTGTTTTTTTTTTACACAGCACAATGTCAGTTACATTTTCTATGTTGTCATAAATAGGAATGTCGTTATTTCTCCTTTTATAAGGTAACTTTTTGGACTAGGTTTTCATTTTATTGTGTTGGCCAACTGTCCTTCATAACAAACAGGAAATCTGAGTAGAGATTCAAGTAGTTCTGTTCTCTGTGTCTAGGATGTCTGATTTTTTATTTCAAAGGTGACTGCAAAATGGGCACCATGCAGTGTAGGTTACTCTGTCTTTACTTTTTGTGCTGTTGTCATCCAGAAGGATATACAGGAAAATGGTAATTTCATTGGTAAGATTTCCTTTTTCCTCACAGCTCCAGCATCTCTGAGGTGTGCTACACTTCCTATCCACAAGTGTTCTTGCTGAGTCCTTTAAACAAATGGGAATTCAAAACAGAACCAAACCATTTCCATATAATCAACAGACAAAATGAATATTTCCATTATTTTATATTTATTTTGGAGTTCAAAAGGGCTTTTATTATAGCTTTTGTTGTTGTTCTCAATCTACTAAAAATAATTTTACTCTAGAACTGTTACAATAATTCAAGTACTGAACCCCTTAACTCATATTTAATTTGAAAATATCATATGCAGTTAATTAGATTTTGAGTTGAGTTCTTTGGAAATAAACTTCTTGTTATTGATGATGTCATTAATGCCAGGAGATATTCATTTCCTGTGAAGGACTGTAATAACCCACTGGGAGGTTTTTTTTGTTTTTTTGGTCCCTGCATGATAAATTAATAATTCAGATAATTTGTTTATAAACTAGGCTGTAGGGGGACATTGCTGAACACTACAAATAAGTTTTTGATGTAGTTATAAAATTATTTCCTATGCTATTTATCATTTCTTAAACCAGACACTGTTGATGAATATTAAACATCTGCATAAAGCACAGGGAAACCTTTTTAATCAGCACTAATACTGAAGCGTGAATTTTGTAATCAGTATAACTGGTGTGTGGTGTGGGAACCTATAGGGTTGGTGAATTTTTCAGACTAGGGAGTGTTAATGGATGGAAGAAGGACAGGCGCTGACAGCTGGGCATACCTCTCATTCAGTTTTAGTACTTCTTTGGCTTTCAGGAATGAAATAAAGCAATAGGGAAAAAAATTGGTTTGAAAGGCACAGGCTACCATTCACAAAGGCCCCAGGCTCCCTTTGGGTAGCGGGCTGGTGGCACTGTTTCAATGGACTTTGACCTAAACAAACCAGCTTCTTTATCATTCATGGATTTGTAGTTTTACAAAATGGTGTGTTGTGTGGAACAGCCCTTTGTATTTAAATGTATGGCCTGACAATGAAATCCAAGTTGCTCGAAGTTCTCTTGAATTATGCCTCATTCTCTCATGTATTTGTTTTCATGGATCATAAATATACAATTAGATTTGATGTAATTTCACACTGAATTTTCTATGTCAGAAATAAGTGCTCATTTCATCAGGCTAAAAAGTGGCTGATGCTCATGGTGAACCAGGAGATGATAATTTAAGGAACCTCTTTCTCTTTTTTTTTTTCACCTAAGTTAACTAGATGATGTTAAAGACTGCTCTTTCATTCCTTTTTTTTTTTTTTTTTTTTCTTCTGTGTTCTCACTACCATTTTTTCCTTCTTTTGAGTTCAGAAGGCAGCTTTTTTTCCTCTAGGAAAGACAATGCTTTAGAATGCAAAAAGTTCTGCAGCCTCTGTTCCCATATGGCCCAGGGTCTTCCTTGTCTAAACAGTGCAGTGCAGACATTATAGTACTGCAGATAACACTGTCTGCTCCAACCCTTTCCTGGGGATTCCCTCTTCCTTATTGGGGGTGTGGAATGGAAAGCCTGTCCGTGTTCCAGGAACTGTTTTCACTATCTGCCAAATTTAAGATGTTTCTGAAAGTGGATCTGTGGTGGTACTGGACTGTGTGGGCTGAAGCATGGATATGCTAGTAATGCAGCCACTGCCAGCAGTCAGGAAACAGCCTGCAAGAGAGGACTAAGGTATGTCAGGAAGGAGTGGAAAATTCCTTTATCAGGACTGGGCTACCAGAACCCTTAGAAAAACAGGTTATAAAGAAATGTAACTGTACTAAGATCAACAAACTGTATAGTGTGGTCACCATAACACAGTCTGTCCTTGAATTTTTTTATTATTTTTATGCTGTGGCGAGAGATATATCAACTGGAAGACCAAAAAAGGCACTTGCAGAAAGTCCTTCTGAACTTAGGCCAAATTTAGTACAGGCATGAACAACTCAATTGAAGTCACACTTACTTGCACCTGTAGGGAGTTTAATACTGAGTGTATGCATTGACTTGTACTAAATATATTGCCTGAAACGATTATGCACTAACCCAGTCTGTAGCAAACCTCTGAAGCCTCTTCAAGTCATGTGTTTTATGGAAATTTGTGCTCTCTTCTATGCTGGTCTGTAGTATCTGAATACACTCTCAGAATCTTTCTGGTTAATATGTTTTCATAAGCACTCCACTGGTTCTTCTGTGACTGCAGTTTACTTAGAATAAGTTGCAGAAGCCTCACACCAGACAGCAAAAGTACCAGTGATAGGATATTTTCAGCATCAAGGAACTGAGTGTGGGCTACAGAAACTCTGGAGAAGCAAATTAAGTATTCAAATGGTTAAACCAAGTTGCATGTGACCATGGCAGCCTGTTGATACTTCCACTTGAAGAGGTTTCAGTTTAACCCAGGTGGGTCCTCAAGTGCAGCAGTCACTGACAGCAGTGCAGACATTCCAGGAAGGAAGCAAATTAAATCACAGCTGATATGGCTGACTTTTAGCAAATCCATCTTCCATTTTATCAACATGATATATAATATGATTCTAGAATTTCATATTGTTTCATATATGTTTACATTGTTATTTTGCAGCCCAGAATTCTCTTGACTTCTTTGCCATAGCAGGAAAACACAGCTCACTCTATTGAGCTTGTTGTCCACCTGCATGCTCAGATCCCTTTCCACGGGGCTGCTCTCCAGCCAGGTAAATCCCAGCCAGTGCTGTACTCCTGGATTATGTTTTCTTACATACAAGACATTATACTTGTTCTTGTGGAACTTCAGAAGGTTTTCAATAACTTGAGAATTAAAATATAATCAAATATTATAAACCACACTAAATATTTATTATCATATTTGTTAATGTAATGTTTCTTACTGCAGCTGTTAAGGCTTTCTCAATCTCTTAATATTTTTATTTTTTTTCTCTCTAGGAAGTAAAAACACAGGTCCAGACTTGTTTTATACTCAGAAAAACATCTCTCATCTTTCAGACAACTGCAACATTCATAAAATATAATAGTCTACCCAATATACTGCAAATTCGATCAGGCCTATTCATTTAATAGAATGTTGTTCAGAATTTTTTCTTACACAGTGCTGAGACATTATATTCTGAGTTCCCAAGAAATGCCATATAAACTATCAAGCCTTTTCAACACAATAAACTCCTTGTGATGATCCTGTATTTTCTAGGAGTTATTTGTCTACCTGGTAAAGTCACCACATAACAACACAATCGGTCACTTCTGTTCAGCAGAAGCAGATTATAATGGCAGGTCAGGGCTAACACATACTGCAGAACTTTGTGGCTAAGTTTGTAATTCCTCTTCTGAGTTCTCATTTCTAAAAAGTGTTTTAACATGACTATTCCAGGATTCATATTTTCTGCTTACAAAACTACATAATAGGCTAAATATCAGCTATGTCTACTTTGTGATAATATCTTAAAATATTGTAATCACTCCACACCTGGTATTATTAAACAGTGAAATAGTTCATACTCTCATAACTGTTATAGCCAGGCCCCGCAAATATTCTTTGAGCTACTATCTTACCAGCATTTCCTTCATATGTCTACTTTAAACACACTAAAATAGCTCTGGCCTCTCTCAGTCTCTTTTAGTCCTGTTCTCAAATATTCTTTACATGTCATGAATTCATCAGTGCAATAATTTTTTCCTTTCTTTTTCTTTTTTTTATGAATTATCATTAATAGCTTGAAAGTCAGATTAAGCTCAGGATTTGCTTTGCAATCAATGAGAAATAACATACTGAGTATTGTGGAACAATTGTTCCTCAATAACCATGAAAAGAATAATCCATTTTACAAGTTCCAGCATTTGGCTTGTCTATCCTCTCAAAATTGCTGAAGGATAAGGGCACCCGCCAGTTAACAGAGGTGTGAATAAAGACTACAGCTAATGAGACACACCACAAAACCTGGGCTTTTTCAAGTAGTTTCCTGCTACTATCCAATCAGAATACAAAGTCTTTTTGGTATGGAAATGTTTCACAAACTATCAATTAGTGAGGGAACAGTTTTCTTCCCTTTTGACTGTCTGAAACAATCCTTTCAAGGCCTTTCTGTGTGTTCTTTTTCTCAGTGTATAGGCAGTATGCAGCAAATCTTATTTTTCCCCCAGAAATTAGCTGTGTTCACAATTTGGAAACGTTTATAGAAAATTATTACTCAGACACTGATCTATACTGCATTTCGAATGGGAAATGATTTTTTGAGTTAGTATTGTTGCAGTTTTTTTATGATATAGTTGTTCCACGCTTCTTTCACAGCAAGAATCTAATAATGTAATGTGTGTTCAGAAGAACACATTAAAATGACATTATGTGATCAGGATGCCAATTATAGTATGACTAAAGACTAGCTATCAAGCTACAGAAAGTCAGTAATTATGCTGATATAAACATAATGTTTATATGTCTTGAGCAGAAAAAAATTAATCCCATTTTATTACTTACATATGATTATTGACAAAACACTTAGGCATACATTTTCGAAGTGTTGTATGCATTTTTAGCTGCATGACTCCCATTTAAGTCAATAGGAGTCACACAGTTAAAACCCTAAGCAACATTTTGAAAAATTGCTACAGAGCAACCTCTCTTTTATTGCTTAGCTACACAAACCATTTTATCCTCTAGTAGTTCTTCCACATGGCATGCTAGTAGTATTGTATGCCAGTATTCACATTAAAAAAACCAAACATCTACAGGCCTCCAAATATGGTGGTCTCTTTATAGGCAAATTAAAATAATAATAATAACATGATTTTTACTTCTACTCCTGCTTTCATCAGTTAAATGCTGGTGTTTAATGCTTTTATTTAATTATGCCCCATATCACTCCTCCAGGTAGGTGTATTCCAAGTATCTGCCACCTTTGGTGGCTCACTCAAGGAGACAAGGCGAGTCAGCGGACGAACAAAGAATTGAACCAGCCCAGCACCAGTTCCTTGGTCCCTTGTTCCAGCTATGAAATAGTCTCAACACACAAAAAATCATCATTCAATAGTATGTAATGCATATGAAATGCTAACATTAATTGAAAATGGCACCAGAGTGACCTCACTTCAGTCTACTGAGGTCTGATATTGCTTCTTTTCACTCATTAATTCATTAATTAGTTTAAAAGGGCTAATGGAAAACAAAAATATTCCATTTGCCAGGGTAGATTGCTGCTGAATATTTATATAATTTTTTATTATTCATACGGAATCATAACTGCTTAACAGACAAGTCATTGTGGGGTTTTTGTTGTTGAGATAAACACAATCCAGAATTTTTAGAGAACATCAATTTAAAGAACTGATGGTATCTTCTCTACAATCTCTTTGTAAGGCTAAAGAAGCTCTTGGAAAACAATTTTATGAACAGCTTAGTACATTGAGAGACATTACAACTCAAACACTTCCATTATGCATTGATGGCCTTAGCAACATGCATCAAGAGCAGAGTGGTATCATATAAAATCTTTATACTTATTATAGTTCTCTCCTAGGCAAAAGAACAGATATGGACATGTTATTTTTTTAAATAAAGAAGCATATGACAAAATTACTCATCATTAATAGTGCCTATATATAGAAATAATAATTAATTTTTTTTATATATACTGAGAAATTGAAGAATTTTAGATGTGTCATTAGCTGTGGTGTTGAATTCATCAGTTTGGGTTTTTGGGTTTAGAGGGTCTTGTTGACATATGTATATATATTATATTATACCTTCAACTGTTCTCAATTGAGATATATGCAAATTCTCATAAACTGTGACTGGCCTTTTTATGAACAGAAATGTTAGCCACACCCGCATTTCCTTGGAACAGAAAGTACAAGTTAGTGCAAAACAAAAGTAATAAAGATTAAGAATTTTCATAAAATTAAAATTCAATAAGATTCCTCTTACCATCCGGAGATATTTCATTTAATAGCAACATTTTTCTTATTTCACTGCAGTTGTATTGCCATACTCTAAGACAGAAATTGTTTTTCCTAGTCGATTGTACCCTTGTGCCTTTGTTGCTTGCATTTCTATCGACATTGAGTGCATTATCCATTGTTAAATGATTGATAAAAATTGTTAAATAAGGCAAACACTATACTCAGTGTAGTGTAATGAGGCCTATCACAAAGGAGAAATACTTCTCATCATGATATTAAAATTAAATGTAGCATTTTAAAAATTCTTAACATAAATAAAGAAGTTATTTATCTGGACCAATGCTTTTTCTGTAAGCCCAGTGTTCTGTATAAGTCATTGACAAAGAACATATTTTATTCTGTAGAATACCTTCATTTTCTTCTCAAATGCATTTCGAGCTTGTAATCATTAACCCTAAGATACTCCACAACTGTATGGTTTTCCTGTGTAGGGCTGTAACAGCTATTGCAGTCTTATTTTGCCTGCAGTTTTGCATATCCATAAGAATTCCTTTTTCCACATGGAATGTGATACATGCCCTCATAGCTAATTGTCTATGATAAACGCAGTCTTATTCCTGACTGTATTATAATACTGAATTTAGAAGCTGTCTCTAGGCATACAGTTACCCACATACCCTTCCTCTCCCCTCCAATTCCAATCAAGAATATTCCCAAGCCAAAGGAAACTAAGCTAGCAGCCATAAGGCATGCAGTACCTGTAACCATCAGTATACAAGGCAATGATTGAGTCAGTATCACATCCAATTGTCTTTGGTTGCTTTTCCTTATGACAAGCTAGTCATGCACAGCTGAAACCTTGAAATGAGTTTCCATTAATCCTTGAAAGCAGACTTTCAGGCTAATATCTGCATACTTGCCTACTGCAATTACATAGCCAATGCAAGGTCTATCTCTGAAAACCATTTACTGTTTTTTATTTTAAATACCTGGTTTTAATCTTTTTAATGGTGTTGCTTTTCTCGTTTGAAACAGACTTCTCCATCATTCCTTACTTAGAAGGTGACAGAGACTAACCTGCCATGTTTTTCACAGAAACTTTGATCTTAGTGTAATTGGCTATGTTTCCCATTTTGTTAAATGATTTTCTCTGTTTTCTACATATTTATTATTTTTGCAGCTATTAAATAGACTCTTTCATGTGATGTAAGAACATGGATCAGTAGTTATTTTTCTTAGGTGCTAGGTAATGGAACAGAACTCATCAATAAAAGTAATGATGTATTATTAACAATGACTTTTAAAATCTGAAATCCTCTTCTACCTTCGTTTTCATAGCTGCTCTTCAAGCTATATGTTCTCCTCTTCAAGAAAGTCCCTTAACTGTTTTGTTTTTGGTGGGGGTTTTTTTGTCATTTTTTTAATGTGTTTTCTTTCTTTTTGTTTTGATTGTTTTTTTGTTGTTCTTCCTTTTGGTAGGTTCTTCTCCTGATCTTTTATTACATAAGAAATTAAATTTGAGATCTTGATAAATTCTCATTTCCCTTTTAGCCCCTTCTCTCATTTATCTGTGATATTACTTCCTGAGAGGATTTCAACTACATAGAAGGGCAGATAGTTCACAAATTCCTTTCCTTGGGGTTAATTTCCATTCATTTCAACAGAGGAACCTATTTATTTTACATTTCCTTTTTGTTTCTCTCATAGGAAAACAATTTAGTGAAGATAAGATATACAACCGAAAAAAGTGTCAACCAACTAAAATCAAAACTGCAATAGTTCTTTTGCTGTCAAACACCAACCTATATTCTTAATGCCAAAACATCCAGGGACACCTAAGTACCATAGCGGCAAATAGATATCGTAACATGTGCCAGCAGGAGCTCATCATACTAAAAGAGAGGGTTCTTCCCTTCTTCTTGTATGTAAATTACTTGCCTAATATTATCTAATGACTCCAAATCTGTAATATATTTAACTTCACTGCTACTCTGTGAAATATGCATAATATAATTCAGCTAAGGTTCAGTGACATTAATTGGTTTAGGAAAGGCCACATAGGAAGATGATGGTAAAGAGAGTAACTGATCATAAATCCTTTAATTAACAATGTATAATAACATATATATTCTCTATTCATAATTGCACATACACAGCAGGCTTGCAATATTTTTTTTTTTTTTTTTTTTTTTTTTTTTTTTGTTCTGAGGAGGGTTTTTTATACATGACCAAGGTAATTTAATACAAGAACACCTAAGACAGGAGTGATGTTTAGCTGCTTTTGGGGTTATACAGCAGAACATTCATGTTTTTCCAGGTCTGAAGATTTTGAGCACAAATTTATAGTGATTTATTAACCTCTATCTCAATGATTAAAGAACCTAAGTTCAATTTTTGGTGCAGAAAACGAAGTCCTCTAAGTGCCCCTGCTAGGTTTTCTCATCAGCTGTGTCAGGAAGTTCTCTTCCACACACTCCAGACTGCCTTCTCTCTGCTGTGCCGAGTTTCCATTTAGTGAAATGTCAGCTAATAGAACACTTCATCCTGGTTGGGTGGTCTATAACAGACTCCCACTGAGATGTCTGCCTGGTTAGCCTTCCCCTAGACCCTTACCCATAGGCACTCGACTTTGTCATCACTCCTGTCAAGTGAGTCATCCCCCAATCTTTCCCTGATGGAGACTCTGTCACAGCTTTCCTGCTGCACTGTGCTTTCCTGCTCCTCCTGTTTCTTTCCCATACTGTGTGCACTGATAAGGATACACTTCACCTGTGCTATCAATTTCACCCCCAACACTGGCATGACACCCCCAGGCTCATCTCCCCTTCCCCATTCAAACCTAGTTTAAAGCCCTCTCAATCAGCCCTGTCAACTCATGAGCTAGAATCCTTTTCCCCCTGTAGACAGGTGAACCACATTTGTCTCTAGCAGGCTTGGTGCCATGTAAACCACAGCATGATTGGAAAAGCCAAAGACAGATGACACCAGTCTTTTAGACATGTTTTGATTGGGTGGATCCTGCTGGTTTTGGTGGCTAGACATTTTTCTAGGGGTTGTAGGCTCATAATCCTGAAGAAGACAGAATTGCAAGAATTATTCCTACTCTAGGATGAATTCTAGAGTAGTTTTTTACAATCACAGAACTTTGATTTAAACAATGTGGGATATATTGTTCTGATTAATATTTGTTTATTTATTTTTCTGTAAAAAGACTGGTTCCTAATGTTTGGCAAATATTAAAATACACTGTTAAAGCAAGTTTTGTATCTGATGCTTCTCTTTGCTAGATAGTTAGATATATGAAATCTTTACATATTTTTGATTAAATTTACTGCTAATATATCCATATTATGTAAGTTTGAATGGATATACCCCTTTTGTAGTATATGGTTGTTGCTATATTTTTTAGTCTGGTTCAGCTGAATGGGTATCATGTCTTTATATTTGGTTTATTCAGAAAAGACTATTCTTTTAGAGAAGCACAAAATATTTTTTAATATAAGCAGAACAGCTTTACCTTTCTTCTAAATAAGAAATGGATAAATTTACTGAATAATTTTAATTGTAGTTGGCTACATTAAACCACCTGTAGCTATGGAGTCTGGTAGGCCAGTTAGTAATACAGATGCTCTCTCATGGAGAGAGAGCAGCCCTTAGGCTTCAGAGCTGTGGCAGTTCCCCTGAGGGAGAAACCCTAGGAGACCGCTCTCTCCCTTGTAGCAACCAAGCGTGCTTCCCCCATGAGGCTTTGTGGTCGCTATGTCAATCAGTTATACCACATTGGTTCTTTCTCTACTTCCTCCTTTCTACCCTACCTGATTGGTCTGTTTTCAATCCTTTCCCTTATTGGTTCATTTCTCCTTTCTACCCTACCTGATTGGTCTGTTTCCAATCCTTTCCCTTATTGGTTCATTTCTCCTTTCTACCCTACCTGATTGGTCTGTTTCCAATCCTTCCCCTGGTTGTTTCATTTCTCAGTCCTTAACCCCATTGGCCAAGTTGTGTAACTCCTCCCCTGGCTTGTTCCCTGCTCTCCCTGCTTCTCCAGCTCTTCATCCCTGGACCCCTTTGAGGAAGCAGCAGAATAAAGGCTCCAAGAAACCTCCAGATGAAGACCCCTTTTGTGCCGCCCTGAAGGCTCAGCTCACAACTGAGCTGAAATCACTAGGCTGAGCTGAAATCACTAGGCTGAGCTGAAATCACCAGGCTCAGCTGAAATCACTGGGTGGTTGCAGACGTGCCTGTGTTATCAGGTGTGTCCTTCTCAGGTCATTTCTCTGGGGATGCTGCAGCACTGACCACCACTGCCTGCTGTGACATGTAGCCCTCAGTCACTACATGATTTTTGACAAAGCATCTTCTGTCATGGTGGAAGAAGCTCTGTCAGGAGAATATACACCTTAAGAGTATGCAGCAGTCATTTGTTGGTTAATATACACAGCAGAGGACTGGTCACTACATGTAGCTAGGTTAAGGTGTAGTATATTCACTCTTACTTTCCTCAAGATACTTTGTGAGAACGTGGAGGTCAATCAGGTGAAGAAGCAGAGGCCTGCATTGGTCTGTGGAATGGGCTGCTCCTCAGCATTGCTGCATTGTTGACTTCCTGTTACTTTTTGTCTTGGTTTTTTTTCATTTTTCTATGTCAGTATTTTTCTTCTGTTTTTACTCTTCTTATCTTTTATGGTTTTAGCTCATGGACTTTCTCATACCTTAAAAAACAATGTTCTCAGCAAAACTGAGCCAAGGTCACAGAGTTGAACTGTATCAAACTAAGCCTTGGATCACAGAGAGTTGAACCTCCACACCGAGGGTTGCAGACTTAGCTAGGGAAGGGGACTCAGCCATCTCCTTTTGCTCTCAAAATGGGGTTTAGAATTAGTAGATCCATCTTCCTGAAACTGGTTTTTAACAATAGAAAAAGAAAACAAATTTTTATAATTTGTCAACTCCCAGGCAATTTTTCCCCTTTCAGTGAACAAGTAATTGAATCAATTTGACTGAAATGAATAAAATATTCCCATTGCAATTGTGAAAGATTCTACTACTGCCAACAGCTGGTATTCATTTCAACAGACTCTGAATCTAGTAGCTTTCTACCAATTCAGATTTATCATTCAATACTTCAAATTGAACAGGTTGTCATATATGGCATGTCCAGTATTGATCAAAATATGTTAACTAATGTTTTAATTTGAGATTACTATTTGTATTTTAAAATTTACTTTCTTAAAAAAATTATAAGTTTTCTAACCAGTCTTGTAATGCTCCAATATCACACTCTGTTAGCTTTTAAAACAGAAAGGCTTCATTCAAACTATCTCTTGTGAATAGTCTGTGAATATCAGTAGCTCTTTTAACTGCGCCTGGCAAAGGCTCTCAAAACCAAGGTCTAGCTGGCAAGGAGCAAAATTGTGCTGAGGCCAGTCAAGCAATTAAATAATACAATTATCAAGTTTCAGTGTCCAGGAATGTCAAATTTAATTGTGCAAGTATTGCCTTATTGGATGCAGGCCTGGAAATTGTATGGGAAACACAGAGTGTGAATCCCATAAGGAGCTGTGCATATGATGCATGGCATCCAAAGACCTGGATGCATTCAAGTAGCAGATGAAAGGACATTTCAAAGGTATTAAAAACTATTGCTTTACACATATTCAAAGAAATTGTGGGGTTATGTAAGTTCTGGGTATATTTACATTTATAATAAGATTTTCATTTTCATTCTGTTAATTTGAACCCTGTAAATGGAGTTACACAAATGAGCTTTAACTTTGAGTAAACATCCCTAATGTTCAGGTGATCAGTTGGCCTCTTCTAGGAATTGGCCCTGTTTTATTCTCCACAAGTGTTAACCAAGAGCAGCAGAAAGCCGACTCAGGAATAAATTCAGGAATAAAACCAGGGTGGGAATAGTAGCTTCTCCTACTAATAAACTGTGAAGAACAAATAAGTTTTAATTAGAGCACAATGCTGACAGTCATCATTTAGCAGAGGCTTTGGGACAGGCTAGATGAGGTCAGGGTAAGCTTTTCTTTGGGCTTGATGTTGAAGGCATGCAGAATTTTAACAGTAAGCACAGGCAGTATCTCACTCTCACCTAAGATAAACAATTTCAAATTTGGCATTTGAAATATAACTGTCATATAAAAAAAAATTCGGACATTTATGTCAGTGAGATATTTCCAAAACTTTTATGTAAGCACTGTATACAACTGAAAAATGCCAGACAGTTCAGTGTTGTCTAAGGATCAAATTACAGCAGAATAAACTTCTTGGAAAAGTAAATTCATAAAGGGAAGATAATTTTTGTTCAAGAGCAGAAGCCTCTCTATATAGAATTACATGTGTACACAAGATAATGAGACATATGACATAACAGTCATCTAAAGAAAGGGTGTACTTAGTACAGAATTCATTAAACTACATGAAAAATAACACCTTAGAATTGCAAAATATTCAAGTACAGGTTACAAAATCCTCAAATCTATCAAAACAGACTACATGCACAACTGAAATGCAGATTCTGTGTTAGGAGTGTCTGACCTGCACCACAGTCATTTGTACAGTTGAAAGAATAGATTTTTCTTCAGTTGAAAAAGGAGAATGGGATTAACACAACTCATCTGATGTGCTTTTCTAATGGCATAACATTTTTCAGAAGAAATTCTGGGATTGCTGCAAATTATGCCAACATTCTTCAAACAATCTTATGGCATTTTCATTTCCTATCTGTAAGCCTGCTCAGGTACATGGCTCTGAAAATGCCCTCCACTAGAGGGTGGACAGTACTTCTGCAGGATTTTGGGTCATCTGAGTCCAGCTAAGTAGATCCAAAGTGCTCCTGAATGAGCAAGAGGGACAAGAACCTCCAGAGCCAAGTAGAGAGCAAGCATTTCCTGAGCTGATAGCATTCAAGCATCCTCACAAAATTCTCATTGTTGTTCACAGACTGAAAACAGCACTCATATACTTTAAAATGCTTAGAAGAAACATATTCTCCTGAAAGTTTACTCATTTCTCTTTTCATTCTGTAGCTAAATAATGACTTTTGTCATAATTTTAAAATTGAATTAAAGAGATTGCTAAAAATTATTCAGTTTTTTTTCAGCTATGGTCATTAGCTACAGGATTTAAAAAACACCTGTCAGCTGCCTTTTTAAGGAGGTCCTCACTTAGTATAAATTTCCAGGAAATGTACACAAGCCAAAATATTTGTTCATCTGTAATTATCTCATTTTCATTTGGGTGGCATTGGCTTAGGTATGAAACATAACCAGTGTCATGCTGTCAGAGTTATCTTATTGTTTGAATACATTCTTTATGAGAAAAAAAAAATTAAAAGGAAATTGAGGGATTTTTTAATACAAAAAATATGAGCCTCTCTGAAATTCCTTCTCAGAACAGAAACCTAAAGGGGTCTTTCTGCTGACCTAACCATCCATTTCTGCCAGGACTGCCAGCAACAAATCAGCAACTGTGTTTTGCTAAGTATTGTTGTTCCAATTTTGTGTTTTGTTTGGGTTGTTGAACTGTCACTTATACAAGATATAACTTGTTCAAGATTCAAGAGCCTACACATGCAATAAAACATGTCCCAATGATTTAAAACCTCAAGTATGCATGCTAAGGATATCTGTGGATTACTTGCCTAGAATATCCTACAGCTGTGCCCTATGTGAACTGTCTTTTTAACCAAAGATGTCACCATATTGGTATTAAGAGATTATGCATGATGAATTAAAGAGTGAGAAGAATGATGGATGTTAACAGGAGATGGAATACAGTGGCTTTACCTGTTTTCAGCTGCACAAATCTCAGCATCTAGCAAAGTCTTCTACAGCAGTCAGTCTGGCAAAGGAACCTGCTGAGTCAACATTGCCAAAACTTTGGCAGATACCAAAATGTCATCAGAAATAAAAATATATGGTTTATCATTTCCCCAATCCTGCTGTACACAGGTGTCAGATTTCTGTAGTTGCACGTTCTTCCAAGTCAGATTGCCTTCAGTTCCTAGGATTAAGACCATTTTTTAAAGGTTCTGTTAAGAAAACAGTGCTTCTTTCCATAAAATTACACTTGTTTGTAGTCCTGAGTTTTCAGGCTGAACGTGTTGATGTTAAAAAAGTGTTCTTTCCCAGCCTTCTTCTGGTAAACAGAAGAACAATGTTTTAATATAGAGATGTTTACATTCTTTCCTAAAGGAGGGACCTTCTTCTGATGTCCCTCTTGGATGACCAATTGGTAGAAAGGTTTACCTTTTGTATTACCAATCAAATTGGCCTCTGACATTCTGTATAAAAGAGGATCTCATCCCACAATAAAGAAAGAACCCACGACACCTGCAAAGGAACCTGTTTCTGTTTCCTTTGATGTCTCTTGCGACACTTGTTTAGGGCAGATTTTATTTAGCACAAGCAGGATTGGCTTTGAAATAAAATTCAACAGATTTCCCACTTGATTTTGATTTAATGGACATCTTCAGTAGAGGACCTCAGGGTAGGCTGGCAAAGCTATTTGTCTTTATACTGGGTAGTTTATATATTTTAAGAAAGTGACAAATGGCAGCTTTAAAAAAACTCATTATAGTAATTGATTATTATAGGAAAACCTTGGAACCTTATGAAAGAGAGACATATTCTCTAAGTGTCTTAGTTTTAATCCAGGCCTGTAATTAGAAGAATCCATGAACATTTATCACATTCAGAGAGGTTTGGTCAGAGGGTTTAGAATAAAACTCTGGAGTCACTTTATCGTTCTGGGTTAAAATCATGTACTTTAGCAGTTTTCCTTTACCATAGAGAGGTAAATTTGCCCATCTCAACAGAGGCCCACATGCTCTCAGGACCCCTCTAAACTGAGTCCCACAAGAATATTCCTGTGCATGAACTCTGGGAAATGTGGCTGGACTCTTTGACTGATAAATTTATGAGTTTTCTTATCAAATCATGCTTTCACGGTAGAATTTGTTCAGAAATCTGAGTTATCTATTATGCCTCCACTTTTTCTCCTTGGCTTCTCCATCTGTCATAAACTTTGGGCATCCCAGCAGGAAACTCATTGATCTCATATTCCTTCCTTGCCTCACCTCCCTTATTTTAGCTGTAGCTTGTTCTCACCAAGTTTTGAGAGATTACAGTCCTGGCTTCATATGTAAAATGGCCTTTAACTCATTTTTAATTCAAGGCCTTTTGGTTAAATAATTGATTGATTTAAGCAAGCAAACCCCCCCACATTTTATTAAATTACAACTAATGTGGCTAGAAGTTTATTTTGTTTTCATTAACGAAAAAAAAAGATAAATATCTTAAACATAAAAATTGGGACCTAACTTCGTCTGTCTAATGTTACATTACCAATGTCTCTCAAAGACAGAGACAACATTTCTTGTTTGTCTTTTACAGGGACAGTAAGGATACAAGAGACTTAGTGACTGTTTTCAGAAATACTGAATACGAAAAATTATCTCTTTCATTTCAAGTCCCTAATCATGTACAAACTTGAGAAGTGGTCACTTTCCCTGTGTACAGAAAAGTAAGTATTCTTTAAGAACCTTTTGTTCCTGATTTAGGTCTGTAATATGTGACTCTGTCACATATATCTAAGAGAGTATACATTTCCTGTTTCTTCTAAGAGAGAAAGGAATGGAGTGCTCAGGGTAAATTGAGCATAAAAAGACAGAAAACATTTACAAAGCCATACATGTTACTATGGTACATATACTTCAACAGTTTCCAGTCCAGAGAAGGTCTTTTGCAGCATGGCTTATATGAGAACTACTAAATTACCATACTGTATTTTAGAATGTATTCTAAAAAACCTTTTCTCTGCCACCTGGCAGGGCCCATCTCCCTGGCATCCCTTTGTCTTCGAGGAGTGTTGCTCAACCATCAGGCATCCAGCCTTCAGATAGCTTAATCGCTGTCTTCCTGCTTGGCATTCTACAAT
>VZUI01024008.1:0-33292 GCA_013401135.1 Cettia cetti | reverse complement strand
TGTTTTGTTTTGTTTTGTTTTGTTTTGTTTTGTTTTGTTTTGTTTTGTTTTGTTTTGTTTTGTTTTGTTTTGTTTTGGGGGTGGTTTTTTGTGTTTTTGTTTGTTTGGGTTTGTTTCTCCTGAAGTGCTTTATTTCTTAAGAAAATTTAATTATGTAACAAAATTGCAGCATCTTTGAAAACAGATTTCTCACCCTTAAGATTTTTCCCTCTAAGGCATATATTACCAGTAATAACAGCCTAAAAATATACAAGTTTTTGAGTGAACTTCTTTGCTCTAATTATTTAAAATGGTTAAATCCCATGCCACTAACCTCAATACACATTTGGCAGTATAACTATACTCTATTACTGGCAATTATAAATATTACTGTGAACAGAACTTCTTCCAATGTTGCTACCATATAGAATTAAATAGGAGATTTTTCAGAAGCCAAGCAAATTTTTTTTTTTTTTTGTCTATGAAAATGGAGGAGAATAAATCAAAGAGCAGCAATTCACCCCTATCTGGCAAATGCTATCTGAGACTTATGGTTAAATATCACTTTGTTATCTTCCATCTTTAGAAGCACATGAAAGCTGACTATTAATAAGAAGGCGTGTAACAAACTCTGTATATAACATAAGGCACAGCTTATTACATTTATCCTACTATTACAATGGGACCTGATTTTAAGCATGTTGTAAGTCCTGCCTTAAACTCCCAATTAACAGAGAACCCCATTGTACCTCTTCCCCTACTGATCACACTTAATGAAACAGTAGTGAAAATCAGGAAGATCACAAGACAAAACTGAGAGCTTACCTAGTAATTACATCTCCTGGGTCTCCTTTGTTCTACCTTAGGAAACTACAGGTCATCACCATCCCTTTTATTTGCCTTTTACTTGCCTTTTACTTGTTTCAGAAAACATTTCTGCCTGCCAATTTGCAAGCATAGTGATTCCCATAGTTACAGTTTTCTGTAAATTTAATGGCTAAAAATCAATAGTCACTGTAATTCTTTTGAAGTTCATAATAAATTGCAGTGCAACCAGAACTAGTTAAGATCCCCTGGCTGCAATGACTCAACCCCATGAATATATCTACACAAATGAATAAGTATTTTGGGGTCAACGTAATTTTTCACCAGTGCAAAGAAAGTTTCAAAGACCTTTTCATAAACCAAAGATTGGGAACAAGGCAAAAATCCTCCTGTGAGAATTAACACTTGTGTATATTCACTGCTGTAGTTTTGCTGTGACCCATTTTCTGGGAACAAATGTTTAGTCTTTCATAAATTTCTATAATATCACCTATCTGACTGCATGCTCAAGAATGACCCCTATCCAGCACTATTTTATTCAAAATTCTTAACATTCAAGTAGTATCTTTCCAGTTGCGCTAAGGAGACTCAGTTATCCCATTACACCATAGAAGTAGCATGCACCTGTTTTACCTGAAAACATTAAATTAAATGAAGCTGTTTTCCTTATGTCTAAATCTTTGTTTTCAAACAGGGGCCATGGGGAATCCACTGCCCTGCTCACTACCAACAGAGGGGAAGGGTAATACACTAACTTCTGCAGCACAAATCCCAAAAGGTTTTTTAAGGTCATGCTGTTGTTCTTAGATCTAAAATATCTCCCCAAACTGCAGTGCTGAATCTCTCAGGAAAGCAAGCATCCAGCATATATGAACAAAATAGCTTGTGTTTCTGCTGCCTTTGACAGATCTGCTGAGCACCAGCAGAAAGCATTTGGCAGCACTAATCAGGTCCTGTTTGCAGCCCAGGAGCCAGGAGGGAAACTGAAGAGTTGTGTCAGCAGTGTCTCCAGAAACCATCAGGTAGTCCTGCTCAATGACTCTGGGGTACCCATCATTTTCCTCCTGGCAACATTGTTCTTTTCCAGAACTCTGCCAATTAAATAAACATTTTGTGGAAAAGCTGAAACAGCAAGACCCATTTCTTCAGATTGCTAAAGGCTTCCAAATCACTGGATGTCCAACATGTTGTCTCCCAAAACTTTGCATATCCTGTGTCTGGCTGAGAACTCAGTAATACAATTGCTTTATTGGCAGATGTCAATAAATAATTTTATGCTCTATAATTTTAATTTAGATGCCTTCTCAAACTCAGAGTTTAACACTACTATTATTTACTTCATATATTTTACTACATATTCTTTTTCTTTTATAGTTCACTAGGACAAATTGGGAAACACCAGACATCACTCCTATCACAAATGACATTTTACCATCTTTGCTTCCCTTTATTATCCTTTCAATTTAGACATAGTACATCATCTCAAAGTACTCATGTATCCAGCCCAAAACTGAGTTGGGTTACTCCAGCTATCACACTTTTGTAAGGTTCCACAAAACAGATGTTTCACAGGGAAGAGGGAAACATCCATGCTACAACAGGAGATAACGTTAAATATTTTCCACTGGTAGACAATTTAAATTTCTAACATTCTAGGTTGCAAGGCAACAGTTTAATGGGAATCAGGATGAAAGCTCTCCTTTCCAAAGGTTTTCCCTAATTCTCTGTTTCATGACTGTTGATTCCCCTTTGGAGGTCAAGTCCCACACAGAACACAGCAAACCACCCAGACCTCTGGCATGAGTTATGACTCCCTGTCACACACCACTCAACTCCAAGCAAACAAGAAAAGAATAAACAGAATAACTGTCACGTAGGATTGTTTTTTGTTCTCCCCCCTCCAGCCCAGCAGCACTGATGGAGTTGCCCTAAACAGGCTAGCATGGCGTGAAGCCACTTACATAATGGAAATTACATATACAGAAAGGCAAGGGCTCCTGGGCGATGGGAGCATTCCATGAGGGCCTGTAAACAAAGTACTTCACAGTACTTTGATCCCTTTTCACTGCTTTGTAGGTGTATATAATCAATGCAACAGCATCACAAGGACAGAAAACGTGACTGCCAATGTCTTACTGGTGCCATATACACCATTCTACACATGCCACTGCAGACCCAGGCTTTTAGATTGCCCCAGAATGTTGTTGTAAAGTTATTTTTCTAAGTTAGTAAAGAACATAATCTACAAAGTATTTTACAATTAAAGACGTAAAGTATTATGTTTCTGAAATAAGAATAAAAGCCTTTTAAGGCTGAGAAAGAAAAAAAAAAAATTACAGGAAGCAATTCCAGAGTTAAGTTTTTTGCTTCAAAAAAGCAACAAGCATTTAAAATCCATGCCCCAATTGTCTTCAACCAACTTAAACTCTAAACTGTTAATCAGTTTTCAGATAGAAACCCTGGATTATAATTTTCAAAACTTCTGGTCAACCCACTGAGGGAAATCATTATCTTTAATTACCAGAAGAAATTTAATACTACCCCATTACACAGTGTCTGAAGGTCGAAACATGCTCTGAGTTTTACCCAACACAGGTGGATCACATCTCAGTGATCAAGAAAACATGCTTTCCCCTCCCTAAATTATTTATGATATTTACTGCAGAAGACCCACTGGTATAGATACTTCGATAATATTGCTTCAGAAATTACCAATAAACCCATAAACGCTGCTTAAAGCTCAGTTTTACACTGACTCTTGTGTCGCAATGGACACGAACAGAAGAGATGCAGGCTCCTTTAGAAAGTGGTCAGTGGGTTCTCCATTTATTGTGGGATGAGCTTCTCTTTACACAGAATGTCAGAGGCCAATTTGATTGGTAACACAAAGGTAAACTTTTCAATCAGTTGGTCATCCCTGAGGGACATCAGAAGAAGGTCCCTCCTATAAGAATGAATGTAAACATCCTTATATTTACAAAACATTGTTCTTCTGTTTACCAGAAGAACACCTGGGAAAGAACCCTTCCAAGATCAAAACATCCCAGGCATGAAACTCAGGACTACACTCTTGCTATGCTTTTTTGTGTGTTTATAGCTCAGAAAATGGTATTAATGCAATGAGACTCACTCTAACTGTCATGACAATGCAAAAAAAACCCAAGAAACAAAAAAACCTCAACTTGCACATGATTGAAGGAAAAATGGGACAGAAAGAAAGAACTTTAGACAAAACTGGTGACAGCCTTACAGCATGATATATACACATTGTAAATAACTACATGTTCTTCTATGGCATTTTACCTTATATCCATTTGAAAGTCCTCAAAGTCAGTCTTTGATGTATTTTTCTTTGGAAATTATTTTTTATAATAAACTAGTTGGTTCTCACCTGCATGCAATCCAAAATGATTGAGAAATTTAATAACAGAAAGTATAATTTGTAGTACAGTTATTTCCTTATAATTAACTTTGCTATGAATTTTGACAGGCAGTCTTTAAGATTGACACTTATTGACACTTAAGATGACACTTACTAATACAGTTTTAAATTAAGCTTACTCTTACTGATGAAAAATGGCTCCCTGTTGCATAGCCTTAGTTCTCACTGTCAAAATAATATAAAAACCTGCATGTTCTTCTGTCAGAAATTCATCCTGCAGATTTCTTCAGTGTTTCTCTTGGTAAAGCAACTTCTGGTTTTATACCCAATTCTGAAATCCTTGACATTACTCAGAAGACTTTCTTTCATGCCATACTGAATAGAGGGGAGCCTTTTTGCTCTCATAAAGCTTTAACTATTTTCAGTGCTATGCTATTTCCTCAAACTTAGGGTTAGTGACAGCAAAGGGCCTGCAGGCAAGAGCTAGAAGAAGCATCAAATCGAAATATTCTCTAAGAAATATGAAGTGCAAGAGCAACAAAGTCTAAATTGCAGTGGCTTGTCTGGCCTGTTTGCAGGACACAGCCTGAGCACACCCTTTGTCATCTGAGTGCCATTGACACCATTCCTTCTCCACATCTCCATGAGGAAGGCTGAAGGGAACAGATTTACAGGTACCTTTCAGAAGCCTTGCACAGCACCAGGGATTGCACCACAGCAACTGAGAGCATTTTGACTTCCATGTCACACCTCAGAAACTGCTCTGTGGGCTGGCAGAGATCACATGAGTGAGAAACCATCAGCAGCTTCCAGTTGTGCAAAATAAAGCTGGTAGAAGCAGAGTGTAGAATGCAAACTTGAACACACATTGGGCTTCAGGAAGTTTATGTGCCTTTGGCTTAGTTGCAGCTGGGCAATAATGCCTCCTTTATTTCTCACGTTGACAAGAAAGTCATATAGTAGCAGCTTCTGATATCTTAAGTTCTATCTGATATTTTTCAGTTTTCACCTCCATCAAGGCTACCATGTTAGAAATACCTGATACAGGTCTGTGAAAAGTTCAATAGATTTATTTAGGGATATTGTAATCCAAAGATTTAAATGCTGTGATCATAGTGAAGAGAGCCATAAAACAATCTCCCTCTCTGTTGCTATCTTAGTGATGAGATGTGTACTTGAATACCAAGATAAATCCCTTAGTACCATGATGCCCAGACTGCTGTGTGCAAAACAAGGGCCACAGTACCAAACTCCACAACCCAACAGTGCTTTGAAGTGGTACCTAATGCAGGGGCTCCAAGTCCAATGCCCTTGGAGTATCACAGCCAGCAGCAACACCAGCTGTGCAAGGCAAGGCACAGCTCAGGAAGAGCTGGGCTTTCACACCTGCCAGAGTTACACACAGAACCTTCCACACACAGCAGGTTAAGTGTGCTGCAAGGCATGTTCTCATGAGGGGGAGAGACTAAAAGACTTCACATGAGAGCTAGGGGTAAACACGTTTAATGATATTTAATGAGATTCAAAGAACTGTGTTATTATGGTGACATCAGCCTCTCCACACCAGGGAGGCCTCAGACTGTGGCAAGATGCTTCAGTCCAGCAGAGCAAAGCTAAGGTTGTTTAAAATGCTACCTTTAGATTCTAGTCCAGCCTACAAAATCCAAATAACTCAGAAGAGCCATCTTACAAATGTGCTGACGTAGCATTTGGTTTTTAGGAAAGAAGTTTTAAAAAATTCCAAATATCTTTCAAATGCTGTGCTGCGATCCTTTAAGCTTTCCCCTGCTAAGTCACCTCAGCTTTGTTGATTTGCAGTAAAGAACTTCTTCCTTCCATGACTGTGTATTGTTTAGTGGCTTTGCTCAGAAAACTAACCATTATGAAACACTCATGCTCCATGGCACCTTAGCACAGCAATTCATTAAACAACAAACCATTTCAAAACACCTGAGTCACAGAAATGTGATAATCTTTGGTCTAGCACTCTTTTGACTCCTAAACTTCCAAGTTCCCACTCCTGGAAGCTACAAGGTTTGGGTTCTACTTTGGGTTTTCATCAGAAGAAACCTCAGGTATTTTCCTGAAGAACTACAAAACAAGCAAGCAGGATCTCCATGGTAATTACAGAGTAGCTGAAAATGCTGCTAAGCAATAAGAATTTAACACTCAAAAACTCTGGGCAATTAAGGTCTCAACAGCAACAATTACTTTTAAATGCAATCCTGTTTGGAAATCTCTTAGCCACATTAACAAATATGTGAAAAGGCTACCATACAAAGGTTTAGATGCCACTCAAAACTAAGCACTTCTGTGAATCTTTGTTAAATCATTTTGGTTTTATGCTGTTCTCATCCAGATCAAACTTGGCTGAGCTGCTTTTAAAAGTAGTTATAGCTAGCTAGAAACTCACAGGTATTTTCATAAAGATATTTTACTTGAATCTCAAGAGAATCTACAACAACAATGAAATAAGAAACAAAAAAAAGCAAGATTCAGTGTTCCATTTTACATTTGCAAACTAGACTAGATGAAATATGAAACACTTAGTCCTCAATGTAAACAACTATTTCATACAATTTTGATAAAGAAATGAGATCGTCCAAGGAACTGCCCTTAGATAGAAAGGGGAAACTGGAAAGTAAAATGCACGACATTTCAAGCAAGTGAAAATTCATTGACAAATTATTCATCTCTACCAAAATAAATAAGAAAATCCCTCTCAATCTGCCAGTTATTTTGGGGATTAAAGGGGGGGTGTGAGGAAAGGCCAGTCTTTGGTCTACATACAGAAGGCTCCATATGGGAAGCTTCATGCTGAGTCCAGCTTAACATCCATTTGAAAAATATAATGATGGAGCCTTACACAAAATATTATACCATGGTCCTGGCCTTTTTCTCTTTCTCTTTTCTTGCCTACCTTCTCTCACCACATAATAATTCTGGAAGTGAAACAAACTGCACCACCAGCTTTGCTGTGCACAACCTTATTCATAAAAATTCTATTTCTTCATGTCACGCAATTGGTCTTCTGGCACAACTTGTTTTTTTCTAAAAATGTACATTTTTATTAACAATGGCTATGTGGAAGTATCTCTTATTAATATTACAATTACTTGCAGAAAGGGACAATATTGCTGTGTTGTTTAATATATTCTGCTACATAAAATATTCAAGACTTACCAGTTCCTGGGCAAAATCATACATCTGCTACAAAATATTCACACGTTCAGATACACTACTGCAATACTAATATCACAAGACAATATCCCAGGTAATCTATAATGCAATCCCCAAATACTGTATCAAAACAGGAGCCAATTTACATTTACAGCTCTGGAATTGTATTCCAGGTTTGATGAGTAGTAACACAAAGGCTGTGAGGCTACTCTGTTGCAAGACATTTAAATTTCCTCTTTCAAATGCTGTTCAAACAAAAGTGAACATCCTGTGACACCTAAATTGCCTCTGATCCCCTATTACCAGATTTTCAACGGTTTTGTTCCTTCTTAAAAATGAGAAACAGGTACACCTTTATATCACTGTCTCTTATCCAATGATATTTACAGACAGCTGTGTGCTCTGTCTTGCAAGAATCTCATCTAATACCTCTCTTCACTCCAGGTGTTTCTGACTGACTCAGCCTCTACATTTTACAGCTGACCCCTGACCAACCTTGTTCCCCCTATGTTGGAATATCAAGTCCCTGCCATTCGCTCCTCCAAGCACCAGGAGTATTTCTTCATCCTGATGAGTGGGAGAGAAGTCTCACTCACTTCCTCAGCTCCTCCTTCATATCCAGGGACCCCAAAGAGGGCTCTTCCAAGCAGCCAACTCCACACTCCCAGTATTACTGACACCTGCATATGTTCTGCCAGAAGTATCTATGATGCTGTCAGCAAGTCAGCTTCCCTGCGCTTTCTATTGCTATACAGAGACTTCTAGCACTTCAGTTCAGGTACCTTCGCATTACAAGCACAGTTATCACTGTGGTAGGAATCTCCATGCTAACTCTGGTTTTCTGCAGAAGCGATAAAGAGCTACACCTACTCCAACTTAGGCGGCAGAGCGGGCGTATATGAACTCTTCAGCAGTTTAGAAACCTTTCTTCAGCACAGGCAGAGGACAAGGAATGAGGAAGGGATATCTGCTGTCTCAGATCCAGGGATTTTATTATCTGAATCACCACAACAAACCAACAGGCCGGCAGGCAGGCAGACAGAGAAACCGCAGGCATAGCAAACTCTAAGGGCTTGGAAGTGCAGTCACTTCTGGCCAATCACGTGGACACAAGAAAGGTAAATATCAACTTTGGAGACTAATGCTATAACAGGGAAAGGAAAACAAATTATACAGATGAATGAAATTTGGTTTGGGGAGAGATTGGCTTAGAATTTTCAGGAAAATTGGGCAATGGTCTGGATGACTGGCAGCAGCAGATTCTGAGACAAAAACCCAGACCAAGACTAAACAAAGGACACTATACCCTTAGAAACTTTTAAAACTTCAACAAAGTGCAGCTTAAACAGACTGCAACATCTCCCTCTTTTCTTTTTAAAAGGAGACAGTGCAGTGTAAAAAAAAAAAAAAACTTTTTGGAATCCTTCTTAAACTCTCAGGCAGATTTATCTCCACCATGGTTGCTCTTTAGAAACTACCACATGGTTCAACACATGGGTGGGAAAAGCTACCTTCTTCAGACCTTGTATCACCGTCATTTTTAATGCTCCAAAAGCAATCAGGATAAGAAATGAAACCACTAGAAACCAAAAAACTGCTTTAACAATAGATCGTTCCCACCCCAAAAGTCCCCAGTTCTTAAAGATATTGCTCATCCAATGTTCAGTTTCTTGTGTGATGTTTCCAATCAGGGTCTTCATTTTTCTAATGGAAGCATGGATGCTTTCACTCTTGGATGACAGGTTGAAACAACAGAGACCCTTGAATTCCTCACACCTGTGGCCATGTGCGAGAAGGAGAAAGTCAATGGCAGCCTTATTTTTCAACGTGGCCTTCCTGGTGATTTCCTCATCTTTAAGGAGGCCACTAAGTGCAATTGATGTTAAATTGGCCTGTTTCGTAACCCAGTGTTTTAGGCGGCCCAATTCACCCAGAGCCTTGGCTGCTGATACCCATGGCAAAAACACTGAGACAGCAATCCTTTTGGACTTTGACCAATGGAAAATTTCAGGGTCACAGTTTTTATCCAATTTCTGAACACTATATTTTTGGATGGTCAAATTTTCCTTTTGGTTCCAATTCACAATTTTTTATTGGTTAGGTGAAAACAGGGACAACTGACCTATGATACATGGGCCTCCGTAAAGATGAGAGGGGATGCCTGCCCAAGCTCAGTCCCCACAAATGAAAAAATTGCCTTGAAGTAGCTTTTTGGGAACATCAGTAGAGAAGGTGACAACTTTATCTACTGCAGCACACCATTGGGAAGCTGTAAATTCGCTTTTGTATTGTGCCACTTTAATAAACCTCTGTGGCCCATTAGTGGGTGAACAGTCTAAATGAATACAAAAGGCAGCATGAACAGAGCCAAGGAGTTCAAACTCCTGAGGCTCTTGATTGGCATCTGGGAGTTCTTTCATCTATAGCATCCACTGGAGGAGAGGGTTGTGTGAGGAAGGACTTCTTACTGGGAGCTCTTGGGGCACTAGGGGGTGGTGTGGGTCAGAATGTAAATTCAACAAACTTTCAGGAAATTAGGTTGGTTTAAAAGGGATCCCCAGCAGGCAAGTCAGCAAAGGGTTATCAAGTGCTGCCACTGACATACACAGATGGCCTTGCTTCAATGCACTGGCCAGTGTAACCCATATGTTCTTTCAGGGTGAGGAACAATCCACACTTCTGAAGACTGGATGAGGATTATCAGGAACAACAAGATGTACATCAGCATTTTTGGGGATGGGATAACCTCAAAAAGAAAAAGAGAGTTACACAATAACAACTTGAAAACATCTGGTAATAAATTTGGAATCAGGAGTCAGGTTCCTCCACTTCTTCCTATCAGCCTCTTCTTAATGAAGCTACTGTCATGTCCTTTGGTTGGTTTGCTGACCCTTCAGATGTTTTGGGAAGATAGGGTTTTACCCATTTCTGAGGGATCCATTTCAGGCCAGAGGGTATGGATACGCACATGTACCCATGTCCTCAGGTTATTAATTCATATGGGTCCTCTACCTCCCATGTCTTTGGGTTTTTCACCATGACTGGAGAGGGTTCTCTCAGTAGCAAGGAGACATTCTGACTGAAGTGCCGGACCACTGGAGGGTTTAGGTTTTCAAAAGAGCAGTTTAGAAAGTTGACAATGAAGAGGGCTTTGCACAACCACAGTTGTGTTATCGATACCCTGCTGTCCCCTCTCTGCTGCTCAAGGACTCACCTAGGGGACTGATGTGTTCTTTCAATCACTGCCTGACCTGTAGGGGAGTAGGGAATGCCTTTTCTATGCTTCACACCCCATTGCTGCAGGAACTCATCAAATGTCTTGGAGGCATACATGGGCCCATAATCTGTTTTGATGACCCTGGGCATCCCCAGCACAAAGAAGGCCTGCACCAAGTGGTTTTGGGCATCTGTGGCCTTCTCCCCTGTGTGGGCAGAGGCACAGACTCCTCCAGAGTAGGTATCAACAGGTACGTGTACATACTTCAATAGCCAAATTGGAGTATGTGGGTGATGTCAATTTGCCACACCTCACAACTATTAAGTCCTCTGGGATTGACCCCTGAGCCTAAAGATGGCATTACATACTTTTGACAATTTGGACATGATGCCACAATGGCTTTGTCTTGATCTCACCTTAAATGGAATTGGCGGACTATTTTGATGAAAATTCTGATGACTCAGCTTGTTCTGCTGGTACAGACCTGCTAAGTTGGCCATTTCTACTGGAATGGCTAGGTCTTAAGCCTTTTGATTGCCCTCCACAATGAACCCTGACAGATCCATGTGTGACCTCACATGCATCACATAATACGGTTGCTCTCAGTGGGAGATCAGCTAGAATAATTTCAAGAGCAAGCCTAAGAGATTTTGATTTGAGATCTCTCTCAAAACTGAATTTTCTGCTCTAGCCACTACCCCTGCCACATATGCTGAATCCATGATTAAATGGAATGGTTCAGAAAAACCTCTCAAATGCCTTGACGACTGTGGCCAACTCAGGAAAACCCTTGACCTCCTCAATGTCTGATTCCCACCGCTGAGTTTGAGGATCCTTCCAGGTTACCACAGACCTGTGGGATGCTCCAGATGCATCAGTGAAAACTGTCACTGCTTTAAGCAGCTTGTTACTCAATTTCTCTTTTAGAAACAATTTAAATTCTGAATTGAAAAATTTGTGAGCTGGACTGTGAATTGAAATTTGTCCAGGGTAGCTGTCTAAAGAAAACTGCAGAGCCTCATTTTCTTGGAGCAACTGCTCCAACATCTCTTCCATAAATTTGCCTGATGACAATTTGAGTGGCAAATGAATGTATGAAAAGTCACACCCTGCCAGTTCATGCAGCTTTCCTCTCACCTTTCCAATTAGCTGAGCCACCAGTTCTTGTAGCTTTGTGATACTTATGGACCGTAGATGACTGAGGAACACCCCCTCTATAATCAAGAGGGGGTCCCTCTGGCCCTTGTCCTTGTGCCATTGAAATATAAGTCCATAGATGTGGCAAGCTCCCCAACACAATGAATTTGAATAGCAGGTCCAGCAGGCATCGATGGGCTTGCCTGTTGGACATTGTTGACTGTACCTTCTCTGTAGCCAGTCTTGCCTCCTGGGTCAGTACCCTAGGTGAATTTAGCTCCTCTTCTCCCCTCAACAAATTGAAGAGCGGGGCTAGGTCTTTGGTAGTAATGCCTAGCCAAGGCCTGACCCAATTTAAAGACCTACACAGTTGTTGGAGATCCACCAAGGTCCTAAGGGTTTTCCTCAATCACCAGCTTCTGTGGTTGAATGGTTCTGCTGGTGATCTTCAGGTTCAGAAACTTCCAAGGGGGCACCCATTGAACTTTCCTTTGCTGGAATTCAAATCCTGCAGCAATTGAGGCATCAATGGTTAGATAAAGTGCATGTTGAAGCACATTGTTGTCAGGGGCACACATGAGCACATCATCCATGTAATGCAGGATGATGGCCTTTCCCATTTTGGTGCATACCAGGAGTGTACCAATAAAGCAACATACTGTTGGAAAATTCTGGGACTGTTTCTCATGCCCTGCAGCAAAACAGTCCAATGGTAGCATTTTATTGGGGCTTCTCAGTTGATGGAAGAGACCGAGAAGGAAAACCGTGGAGTGTCAGCTGGGTCAAGGGGAATTTAGAAAAAATAGTCCTTGATGTCTACAACTGCTAGGCTCCAGTTTTGGGGAGCATTGAAGCGGAAGGCATCCCTGGCTGGATGGACCCCATGTCCTCAATGGCCTCATTTATCTTTCTGAGGTTGTGCAGGAGCCACCATTTGTCTTTCTCTGGCTTCCAAATAACAAAAACCAGGGAGTTCCAAGGGCTAGTAGTTGGCACAATATGACCTTTGGCCAACTGCTTCTCCACATTGAGCGCCTTCAATTTATCCTTAGCTAGCGACCACTGATCTACCCAGACCAGGTGATCAGTTTTCCAATTAAGTTTCTGAGTGGGGGGCACCATTAGAAAATCCCAAGGGGTTTTTGGGATTTCAGTTTTCATCCCTCATTGGGTCATGGTGTCCTTTCCCCACAAGGGAACCGCATGATCCAAAACAAATAGGTGAACACTTGCCAATTGCCCATCTGGCCCTTCAATTTGTACAACACCTTTAGATTATTTTGTGAATTGAGCACCCCCAAGAATGAGCATCACATCTACCCCCGTGCCCAACAATCCATCTAAGTGACGACAGTCTTCACCTCAATGAATTCCACACTCTATGATTGGTTTGTCCTCCCCCACTACCTCCACCCAGTAGACATCTGGAGATGAGCTGCCTACTGGGAGCTTTGTTGGTATTGGGATGGCTTGGGCAATGACCTGGCCCTTAGGGAAGAAATAGGGTGGGACACAATGTACCAGGAGAAGGAGTCCCCCGGGATCTGATGTTATGTTCACAAGAGAAATCTCAATCTCTGGGGGTGTGTGCTTGGTGTCCCCAGCTACGATGTACTTACAGTCCAGTCCTAGAAAAAAGTCCATATCCAGTTGATAGCATAGGGTTAAAATGTGTCCAAAATCATGGGAATTGTATACAATAGATTCAACGGGGGGGGGGGGGGGGGGGGGGGGGGGGGGGGAAGGGGAGGTTGGGCCTGGGAAATGGAGCCAGGGCTGGATAAGCCCTGGGAATGAATGTTGGGCTTTGTCTTTACTAGATCATGTGAAACTGCACTCTCATAATCATCATATGATAAATTATATGATTGTTGAAAGTGATGATTGTTTAGTAGTTGAATATGATTATTGTTTAATCATAATAAGAATTATGAGAAACAATGTTTGGGGGGCCTGATGAAAATTACAAGAATTCATGCTTGGATAAGATCAATGTATACTATAGAACAATACAGGTTTAATAATTAATATATAGTTATATAACGAAAAGGGTATAAAAACGTGTCCATCTCAAATCCATGTCAGAGTCACATTTGGGTCTGTACCCCTGATTCCTAGAGCTCTTCAATAAAAACATCTGCATATTATCATTCTGTGGTTATGTGTTTCAATGCTAACACAGTGGTCTGACAGAAGTCACCTTCCAGCGATGTGACTTAAAATATGTACTTCTAACAGTTGTCAACATCAACGGTTGGTGTGGCTCCCAAACTTTATCATCCCCAATTTGTTCTCCCCCTGCCCCTTTCTGACTTGCCCCATTTCTATCATCACACAGGGCAGGTCCGTGCTCAACCTTTAGTTTTTTGGGATATTGATTTGTCCCATCCCACCGTGTTGACTATTTTTTCCATCCTGCTGATTGTCTCTGAGAGGGCAAAACCTGGCAATGTGTCCCTTTTCTCTACAAATAAAAAACGAGGGTAGTCCATAGTGCTGTTTGTGAGGTGTTGCTTCAGTGACTGTCCTTCTCAACCCCTCTCCTCTTTTCAGGGCTCTGGAATGACAGCTCTTTTTGAGCACGCCTCAACCATCATTTCCAGGGTTGGTGCCAGATTCAGAGGCAAGGCCAATATGATCTGTCTACAAGTGTAATTTGCATTGGCCTGCACCATCTCTGTCACAACTTCAAATTGCGTCAACCAACTCTCCACTTGTTGTTCAATCGCTGTCCGTACCCTTTATACAAAATCTATAAATGATTCTAGAGAAGACTGTTTAATATTAATTAACTATTAACCCCAACTAACTTTGGGGTCTCTTGTAGGCATTGTAGTCCAAGCTTTCTTGGCAGCTCCTTTTACATGCTCCAAAACTGTCTGTGAGATTTTCTCAGCCTGTTTTGGTGCCTCAATCTAGTCCCCTTCATCACACAAATGATCAAGTGCAATTTGGTTTCCATCAGCACCAAAGGTGCAGTCAGGAATTCTGAAAAGCTCAGGAAGAAGCTTCTTCAGAGATCATTTCCATGTTTTCTCCCACAGCAGGTATTCTGTGGTAACTGGGAGACATGAAAACAATTCTTGGAAGTCACCAGGAACCAACACGGGCAAAGAGAAGGTGGCTTTAAGAAGACTTCTGAAATATTCACTTCCTCTCCCATATTCCTTTTGGGCTCTACAGAGTTCTTTTTTATTTTGATAGGAGAATGGTTCCTTTTGGGGTTTTCCTTTGTCTGGCTATAATGTATAGGTGTGGCAAATAGGAGAGGCCCCTGTTCCAGGTTTTGGCTTCCAGGTCCATCGCTTCCTGGTTCCAGACCATGGGAACCAGAAGTGGGACCGTGGGAACAGGAGGTAGGAAGAGAGGAGACAGAGCTGGCCAAGACAGGGGAGGAAACAGGGGCGAGACTGAGAGGGCATGACCTCATGTTACCAGGGATGACCTCACGTGACCAGAGGTTGGAGGCTGGGAAGGGAGGAGGGGTTTTCAGATTATGTAATTGAGGGAGGAGCAAAGGGTGGAACCAGGGGAGGAACTGAAGGCATTGACATCAAGGAGGGGCAGTCCCTGAGGGATAGGAGGGGTCAGGTGACTGAAAGGGGTTGGACCAGGACAGAAAGGGATTGTGGAATGAAGAAGCACATGTCCCTGCCATGTGGTCTCCACCCTGTGCCCCTCAGTGGCCATTTTGGGTAGACAAAGAAACTGGGCATATCTACCATGATTTGGGGATTAGCAACTGGGGAAAAGGGTTCTAGGACTGGGTCCTTGCCAGCTGGTACCTCACCAGAAAGGCTAGGGTGCTGAGGAGCCTGAGTGGGGCCAGAGAGATGGTGGCTGTTCTGCACTTCTTTGTGGTCTGACCCAGGCAGTTCTCCCATCTTAGGGACCAAGGGTTTAGAACTGGGGGGCAGGGGAACTGGTGAAATTTGTTCTGGCTGTTCCTGCACCTTCCTTTTATCACTCAGTTCCATCCGAATCAAAAGAAAGAGGTTGAGGAATTTAGCAGCTGATTTACCTCCGTGTCTCACTAGGACTGTTAATTCTGCCCCCCCCGATCCCAAAATGAGATTTTCTCTATCTCTGAAGGAGATACATTTGGAAAACACATGAACAGCCATTGCACAACTTTTTTAACAAACTCGGGGAGTATTTCAACTTTGTCCTTCCCCATTCTAAGATTCCCACAATTTGAAAAAACATCCCTTCATGTGCAGCTGACCCTTTTGAAATTTTTGCACCCATTCTGTTTCCGTCGGCTACACACCCTATCTTCCCCAATGGCAAAAAGGAAAAAAAAAAAAAAATAATGGGCAGAGACCAGTCTGGATGGGGATTTGGTCTGTGCAGCTTTCCGCAGCTTCCCCAAACAGTGCACTCCCCACCTGCCTCACTTAGTATCCTCCTGTCTGGGATACTCACCTTTCATCAGTCATCTGGAACAAAAATCCATTGAGGCGATTCCTCTCCTAAGGCAATCCTGTTGGGCACAACAGGGTTGATGCCTTCTGCCCCCGGAGCACAGCTGGACACAAGTCTACACTCCCGTGGGTGGGTTCTGACTGCTCAATTCTCTTGGAAAAACAAATTCCATGAATCGTCTGCAGGGTCCCTGTGTGGGCTGTGTGTGGGCACCAGGTATCACTGTGGTTGGAATCTCTGTGCTAACTCTGGTTTTCTGCAGAAGCGATAAAGAGCTACACCTACTCCAACTTAGGTGGCGGAGTGGGCATGTTTGACTCTTCAGTTCAACAGCTTAGAAACCTTTCTTTGGCACAGGCAGAGGACAGGGAATGAGGAAGGGATATCTGCTGTCTCAGATCCAGGGATTTTATTATCTGAATCACCACAACAAACCAACAGGCCGGCAGGCAGGCAGACAGAGAAACCGCAGGCATAGCAAACTCTAAGGGCTTGGAAGTGCAGTCACTTCTGGCCAATCACGTGGACACAAGAAAGGTAAATATCAACTTTGGAGACTAATGCTATAACAGGGAAAGGAAAACAAATTATACAGATGAATGAAATTTGGTTTGGGGAGAGATTGGCTTAGAATTTTCAGGAAAATTGGGCAGTGGTCTGGATGACTGGCAGCAGCAGGTTCTGAGACAAAAACCCAGACCAAGACTAAACAAAGGACACCGTACCCTTAGAAACTTTTAAAACTTTAACAAAGTGCAGCTTGAACAGACTGCAATGCACAGTTACTGCTGAAAGCCAGGAGATAACCTGGATATTGGACAGGAACCAGAACTAGGCTAAAACACAGAAAAGGTAGCTGTCTGTATCCTGTGTTTTATCAAGATGGCAACAGAGACCAGTTCTGAAAGTCATCATCAGTAAAACTGTACCTGAGTCGGTTCCCTCCTGCTAAGAGTTCTGCATTTCGTAACTATCTCAGGTGACCAGGAGTTCAAAATCCTTATGCTGTTTAAGTGTTCATACATGCACAGAAGACACACATACAGATATGCATGCACATACAGAGAACACAGAAGAGGAGCAACACAAACCCTTTAATGAATACAGCATTTTACCAAATCAAGCCAAATCTTGTCCATTGCACTATCAACTTCTAAAACCCAATTTCCACTGGAGCCGTTAGAGCACAAACATGAGAACTCAAAATTTCTTTATGAAATATCTAAGAAAACAAGGGCTTCTCTGGAAAGAACACAGCATGAACACAAAATATGGTAATTTTCCAGACTCTTGAGAGTGCACCATAATTCCCGTTTCATAAGGATGCCTGGGTTAAGAGACTAAACCTTTAAACTTTCTCTCCAGAGAAATCCTTTACCTGACAGAAAACACCACAGAGCATTCAATGACTTTAACAGCCTTCCTGCCACTTGGTCACTGTCCTTAGATTTCATAAGCGCTCCACAAGCGCTCCACAAGTGCAGGAAAAAGCAAGATGGAAGAGCTCCATCCATAATAACAGGAGTTAGCATTGGTGACAGCAGACAAGATCAAAGCCTCAGCAAAGTCTGGTTTGTTTGAACAACACAAGGTTATTTTAACAAGGAGTATTGTACCACTTAAAAATAACTGAGTAATATAACCCAATCCTAAAATCTGACTGCACAAATACAGAATCGCTAACCATTCTTTTCATTTAATGCACTAAAACCACCCAATTTCATTGCAATATTTTTCCACTAAAACTGTAAGCCATAAACTCTTCTGCAATTGAAAACAAATTTAAAATTTAAAGGAGAACTAAGGTAACAATTGGTGATACAATCATGCATTCTCAATTAAATAGTCAGAGTCTGCAAGCGAATTTATTTGGGCCAATGTATCAGCATCATCAACAAAAGAATTCATCATAATTACCACTTTCATCTGGCAGAAATTAGTAGCAGATGTTACGGAACTTTTCCATGTTTATATTCATAGATGCTTGACATTCCCCCATTGAGTTCAAAATAAAAAAAACCCCAATGAATAAGAGCCCTATGTTTTGAATCATAATCTGCACTTACTTTCAATTCCCGTCCTGGACTGCAGCAGCCACTGCTTTTCAGACTCAGTCTTAGCAAGACAATTTGCCCCACAGAAAGGACATGAAACAATGAAATGGAACATTATCTTGCAGGTCAATCACTGTAAATATTCCCTGGCCATTCTGATTTCTGTGGACACTGCACACTTACTTTACATCATCATTAAGAAGTGTCAGTCCTACTCTGTAGCTCCCTGGTAACCAGAATATTAAATTGTACTTGTAGAGTTGGACAGATCACTAAACTACGTACAGCAAACTCTTCTACATTAGCCCAACCAGACTTACAAATACGAACATTTACTGAGTGACTGTAACATTTGTGAATCAGGGTTGAAAAAACCAAATTCAAAAAACAATGCATGGAGGAAAAAAAACAACCAAACACCACCACTACAAAAATCCCCACAATAACAACTCATCAGCTGTCCAAGCAAAATTATCCAGATTATCCCCCTTTTTTCTGCTGGTTAGGAATCACATAGCTCTTAGTGGTGACAAAGTTTGGGAAGGGCAGAAAGAAAGTTTCTCTCTGTACCTGCACTGCAAATAGGGAAATCTAGGGAAATCATGAATTAGATGATGAAACTCAAATTTCTTAACATACCTACAGATTTTATTTGCTTTCACATCACTACATCGTCCAGGAACTAAGTGTATTGAAGGTAGCTTTTTTTCCCCTTTTCTTCTTCAAAGGAATTAATTTTTCAGTAAACTGATTTACTGCATAAACATGAGTACTCAGACAAGGGAAGTAGCAGGGACCTGTGGCAAGGAGCACACAGAGAGGAGACAGCTGCCTTTTTCTTGGATGCTGCATGTTTCCACTGCCTCCTGAGATACAGCAACCAGGGATTAAAATGCAAAGGATCCACCCTATAAAGATGTAACAGGAAGAGACAGATTTGTTGCCACTTCTTTTTAAGACCCCTTGTTCTTCCAGATGACATGAATTCCCCACGACTACTTGCTGTATTTTTCTAGTTTGCTGTTTTGCACTCTGCTCCAGTCTGGCCCCAGATTGGACAGTGTGAGGACTCCCAGCACATCCACAGAAGAGGCCAGGGGACTGCTATAGAGGGAAGGTGAGAAGAGTGGGGGGAGGAAAAGCAACTCCACATCTTAATTGTTATTTTCCTTGTAATCAGGCAGGTACACTTACCAGCACCCTAAAAGATACCTCAGGGACACCAAGACAAAACCTAGAGAAGGTGGCAGGAAAGACAAGATGATTTACAAGATCAGCAGTGAAACTCAGCAAGAAGTAAAAAGAAAGTCATGGTGCCTTAGATAAAAAACTAGCAATTCTAGCCTGTAGCTAGCAAGAAAAAGTTCTGATGTGCCCTTAATTCCTATTTTACAGTACACAACATAAGCAAAGAAGCAAAAGACTGCATTGTAGAAAAAAATATACAGATCACATAAACTAGTAATAAACCTGAAATATTCATGCAATGTCACTCTGTCAAAGCATGTTTAGTCTACCAGCTAAAACACTAGCAAGAAAAAAACCCACTGCACTGCAGTACTCCCATTTATGATTGCAAAAAAACCAGAAATACAACTTTTGTCTCACTGAAAGCCTGTATTTGCTTAAAATGACTGATTATTATACTGTAATTAAAATGTAGTGAGGGAAGTATATCAATTTGCATCTGATTACAATTGCAAATAGTTATAAATATGTACTTGGGAGTTAAATATTTCTGTGAACAGGTGTACAATGTCACATCTACTGAACTAGGTAAAAGGTATGTTACTTAATGTTAAAGGAACAGGATATCAAGATAGAAATTGAAAAAATTACAATATATACCTTTAAGTATGTTAGATGAGTTAAAATGTGGCTGCATTTATAATTTTGAGTTAATGGTGAATAGCATTATTTTTAATGCAATATAAATTACTGAGCTACTGAGAACTGGGAATACATGGAGCTTCGTTATATGGGTGTCTTTGTTTCTTTTAGTTTTAATACAATAAAAAAAATAGCCCTCCTTGCAAGCATCAGTAAGCAGAGAGACTGTGCTCCCATCCCCAACACTTCTTGCTGTTTTCAAGATACAAATGCAAGAAAGCACTTCAAAACTGCACAGCATAGCCATAAGACTTTTCTCACAGCTCTTGTAGGTCTCCTCTTTAATGAAATAACAATAAGAGTGGAAGGTAATTATAAACAGTAACCAGGAGGGCACGAGAGCAGGAACCAGTTGTACTGTTCCCAAGGCTGGCCCAGACATCTAAGAGAAAGATAAATCTGACAGAGTGTGAGTATTGTAATATTAACTATTAATGTATTTTAACCAATGTTTTCAAGATTATTCTGGGAAGTGTAATGTAGCAGGGGAAAGCAGCAAGCACTCCCATGCCCAGTGAGCTCAGCTTTACTTTTCACACAAAACTCCCAAACATTTTTCTATAAACAGCAGTTTATACAAACATGGAAGTAAAAGTATCTCATGTCTATGAGCTGCAGTATCCATGGGATACCTCTGCCACCTCCAGAATTCATTCCTGATTCACAAGGCAAGAATCTCTTCCTTCCTCAACTATGCACATTCATTTTTCTTTTAGTCATCTTGATATTTTCAAACCCTTAAGCTACCCACAGATAAACATACCCACTAGAATGCAGGAAGATCCACAAGTTTTCAAATAAATTCTCTCTCCTTTCAATCAAACAGTTTTCTTTTACAAGCAAAGAGTTTCTTCTTCTACCAAGAGAAATTTTGGATAAGTTCTTTGTTAGAAAGCTTGACACAGAAGAGATACATGCGTTGTCTGACCTCCCTAAAGACAAGCAGGAATATTATATCATGACACATACACCTACCAGATGTTGAGAGGATGGGTTACATTTCATGGTTGTAGAGATTCCAAGGATTCCATTACTATGGAGAACCAAGTACCAGATAAACAGAAGCTGTCCATCAAATACAAGGAACGTAGCTGTTCTCCTCAAAATTGGTGTTACAGGGCAGTGGACAAACCAATCACACATTGGGATCATGCACTTCATACTACATCAGGTCGGGGAAAAGCAGAACACAACCACTGTGAAAATTGAAAACAGGAGGCAGTTGTATCTTAGGGTCTGTCTTACACAAAATTCCAGTTCTCATTCAATGAATTTCCATCTAAAAAAGGGGGACATGGGGGGGTGTGGAAAAAAAATCCTCTGTTTCAACATATCACCACTGAAGTACATGTTCACCTTGGTTTTTGGCAGCAATTTCCTTTTGGAAGGAACTATTTGCATTTCCAACTGTTTTTTGTCTTTCCTGCTGGACAGATCTTTAGGCAGTGTTAATCAGGTTGAGGATTTGCACAGTTTCAGTTGTCTGAAGCATAGCTATTCAGCTTGTACAGGTACCTGCCCATGCAAGCAGAGCAGGCAGAGCGTGGCTGAGTGGATCAGAACAACAAACAGTCCAGCCTCCCCGGAGAATCCAGAAGCGAGGGCCAGTGTACTCTGTGGAAAAACTACACATCTCAAAGCACAGTCATGTATGATGTCTACCTTTGACAACAATTCCAGGCAAAAAGGGGGGACATAAATTTACCCTAGGAAGGGATTTTCCACTGTCATCCACATGGCATGGGAAGATGACAAGGAGCCAAGGAAATGTGTCCGTGTGAAGTAGGCTCCCCCTGTGCAGATCCATTGGCCCAATGGTGCAAAGCAAAGGCTCCTGTCCTTGCTGAGTGGCACTGTCCCACAGGACACCAGCACACAGCTGCCCAGGGACAGCACATGCTCACGCTGCGCCATGCCACAATCCACCTTAGGGAAAGTCAAACAAAAGCTTCCTGTGAGGTGCTCAGTGCCATGCAGGGACACTTCTTTGGGTTCTGGGTCTTGTGACTGTGCACGGTTACTTCTGATGTTACAGAAAGTTCAAAGATCCATGGGCCTTCATTTCCTTGCTCAGAGCTCCAGATAATCCTTCAAAGAGTTATTGTCTGTGTTTCAGCATTCCATAATAAGTCTTCCCATATCAGAGTTTTCCCTTCACTGCTAGCAAACTGACATTGTTTAAAGTCAGTGAAGCAGAGAATGCAAAAGACTGAAGTAAACAGCTAGAGCTAGACTGCCTGATTTGGCTTCAGGAAGGGGGGTGGAGAGACAAAGAGAGCTGTGAAAATTGCACACGTTACAATGCTAATTAAGCCCTGTCTCTTTCATCTCCCTAGGATATTTAAAGTTTTCTACGAACTGTACCTCAATACAAACGTCAGAGCAATCTGTCACTTCCAGACTTCTCAAATACCCAAGTATAGACTTCTAAGACTAAATTTAGTCACCTGATTTGAAAATTTTTATCTTGAAAGGTATTCTGGAGAAAGCTTCTTGATTGTAAATTAGGGTCTGTGTGCATTTTCAGACTGAAGTGAAGGACATCATTCAGGAGCAGAGCTTGTTTGCTTTAAAACATCTGTATATCAGATCTGTGCTTCAAATCGTACATTCTCACATATTTTAAAAGGGATGGAAGATTTGGGACTGATTGGGTAGGAAATGCAGAACACTGCATTTTGAAGAACTTCTCCCACCAAGAATAAAAAGGTTGCACTGTTTGGTTTGGAAATACTAGTAAGAAGGCACATCAAATCCCATATAGAGAAGTTATTGTTAATTAAGCACTACAAAGCTTTCTGTTACAGCCTGTTTGATAAATCACTGCAGAGTGACTGACTACAACTACAGCAATAAAACAAAGAAAGTCTTAAGCAGCTGGATGTGATCAGCATTCAGAGACAGGAAAGAGCATATTGCACATGGAAAAGAATGCTTTGGTTTTGCTGCTCTTTAGGACCAGAGTTGGTCAGGAAGAACCAACTGGGCTCTCAGTAAATATTAGAAACAATCCATGCAACCTGTGAGTTGCACATTAGGTAATACTGAAAGCTCACATTGGAACTTAAACTATTTGGAGAAAATCACAGAAACTATGCATGGACTGGAATAATCCAGAAAGGATTGCAAAAGAAATTATCTGAGTCAATGAAACTAAATGGAACATACTAAAAGGAGTTCCCAATTGCTGAAGCAAATTAATTTCCACTTAGAAAATAAACCCCTACTTTTAAAGTTATTTTCTACTTTTTCCTGAGTCTTGTAAGATCCTTCATTTGTGGTGGAATACCTTTTTCTAATTCAGCGTTGCTAGTGTAACTGCTGGATTTGTGAGAAGTTCTACACATGAGCAGAATACAAGATGCAAGCCCTAAGGATGAGCGAAGGGCTGGCTGCTAAGCCACGTCCTGTAGTTGGACACCTGAATTAAAGCTCTCACTCCCATTGTTACTGAACATAAGCAATGCTTGCACAGCACATGAGCCCTAAAACTCAGGTTGTTTATAAAACCCACTTTTACAAGCCTTCATTAGACTGAGGATGACTCAGTTTATGTGATTTTAGTAAACAAACACTTGTAACTGTTTTATTATTTTAAAATAACAAGCTTAGGACATTTTAAAACGTGAAATGCATAGGAGTTTTAAACTGAACATCAGGCATTTGAAACCTATTTCTCACTTTCCAAGGCAAACAACTGGGCACCTACAAAAGAGTTTTAAGATGCTCTTTAAATTATAGTCATATTTCATACTGTGTGTAAAGCTGTCAATTCCTGACCTCACAGATCAGACAGCCAGACAACTAACTAAAGGCTTTTACTTATAATGTATTGCAAAAGATGGATTTAAAAACTGTTTAGGCATAGCTTTAAAATGAACTGAACTGTAGTTTAACATGAATTAGTCTGCTAATTTAGTTTGCAGTAGATTTAAGGCCCTGTTCTTCCATCCCAGTCACATCCATATGAATAATAAATGCAAGCACAGACTGGGGCAGGTGAGACACTGTGGCCAGTGCCCAGCTCTCCCACATTCACACTATGCCAGAAGGGAGAGGACACACACTGGAAATGATGTGCAGGGAGACACGTAAGAGGCTGTCATTACCCCTTCCTCTCCTGAAGAAAGAGGATGAGGAGGTCACACCACTCTTAATATAGATCAGGACCAAGACATATTTAATGGTTACCAACTTGTTTAAAGCAGTAGCAAGTTGTTGATTTACAGGACCTCATGATCTGTTATTGACCTTATAATAGGAACCCACAAACAAGACAGGGTCCGTCACGATTCCTGTGTCAGGTTTATAATTACTCATGTGAATATATATAGACAGAGTACTCCAGCCAGTATTAGAATAAGAACAACACTCTCAGTTGGTGCGTGTCCCCTGCTGGAAGTGAAATATATCTTTGTGATTGCAGACATAAGCACACTGGCTCAGACCTTCAACTGGCCTGATAAATGGTATGGTGGTTTCCCAAATCTACTGGGACAAGTCAGGTGACAAATTATTTCCATTAGCTTCAGCAGAATGGAAACAAAACAGATCAATACAAATGATTTGCAGCAAGTTCAGATAATAAATTTCCTTTTGCCCAGTTCCATCATTTTAAAATAGAAGCATTCTCCCCACACAATATGAAAAAAGGCAGTAGTGATCCAGAGACTTGATCATTCCAGTTACAACAAACTGCTCATGATTTCAGCTTGGAGTGCTTTTTAATCAAGCATTAATTTTACTCAGTGATACATAATGGTATTATTTTAAATCATCTCAAACAATAAAAATTGTAATGACCATATTATTTTTGGAAACAGAATTGGATCTTACTGCTATGTAAAGCCATAACTGTCCTAAATTCTACTTTTACTTTACTAAAATTACCTGTTAATTTTACTTTTCCTTTTCTTTTGTCTATAACCATTTCTGAACTGTGTTTGTGAAGGATGTTTTGGGAGTCACCAGTTCTAGTATCTTTGAGATCAAACAACTGATTATGAGCTTGCACTGCAAAGAACAGCTTGCACATAGCTCCTTGTTCTTCACAGCTGGCTATACTATTTAACAAAGTAGAATCCCAAAATATACTCACCTTCTGTATTGTAGTGGAGATATACTGATTTACGAATTCACTCTTATGAGTAAATCATCTGCACTAATGAAAAAGACATTCATAAACAAAAAAAAATCAGTGAGGCAGGAAAACCATTAACTCCTTCAGGGCAGGTTCAGTGCACCCCACTTTCAGAGGTACATAATACACTTCTACAAGAAAATGTTGTGGAGAAAATTGCCTTGTAAATAGTTAATGTAGTGACAAACAAATACAGACGTTTGTCATACACAGTCACATTCTCTTAATATTTCTGTACAGTTATCAATATCAGTGATGTCTCCTTAACTAGCTCTGACCCTTGGTTCAATTTCATGCCCTAGCTGGTTCCACAGGTCAATTCTTAGTCACAAAGAAAAAACCAACAAATTAAGTAGTCTCCCTTTCAGATTCAATGTATTGCCTTCACCTCTTCTATAAAAAAAAAAAAAAAAAAAAAAAAAAAAAAAGAAAAAAGAAAAAAATAGAAAAAAAAAGTTGTCTTTTTTCTATATTAATACGTTAGTAGATTTTCAAAAGGTTTCTCCTCTTGATACAAGGGAAGGAGATGGGTGCAATTTTCTCCTCAGGACTGCTAAACAACAGCCTGCATGGGGGCACATCCCCACCTGCCTTGTCACAACGCTTATGTCTTACCTCTCTCTAGTCAGAAGTCACACAAATAGGTCACTGGGAGAAAATCTCTCCTTGATATAAAGCAATCCTACCTTTTCATTTTTTGTACTTGACAACATAAACAAAAGAATTGCTGTAAATCGCAAGTGGATTCAGTAAAATGGTGGGATCCTAACTAGAAACAAAACTTAAGAAATCTGAACTGAATCAAAACAGTGTCATGGGTTAGAAGACATATATCAAGTACTGTCATCTATTGGTACATACTAAATATTTATGTGGAGGAAAAAAGTTCACCCAAATGTGATTTTAGAATTCATTTAAATAAAGTAGAGAGGTCTTAGCTGAAAGCTATCTAATTATATGGAAGTTAATTACTATCAAATAGCCTCCCCTTCAAAAGGTAGAATAAAAAGCTAAGAAAATATATATTTTACTTAAGATAGAATTTCGTCAATATTGCACAATGCTGTGCTGTAAATTACTTCAAATACAAAGCACTATTAATCCATGAACACTAAGAAACCCAAATTCACAGATAAAGCACCTGATGTACATCCACCAGCTGTTGCATTTTAAAATAGGATATGAGAGGCATTAGCATGATTTTATTTAATGTGCAGAAAGCAGAATGGATTTGAATTCTAATTTCTTGTGTCATTATGAGATTTACTGTTGGACTTGGATTTTACCTCCCTCTCTTTCCCTTTGCCCACCAAATTTTCTTAGCAAAGTGGGCTTTTTTGCATGCACAGCTTTTCTCATGTGTCAGCTGAACACAGAAGCACAGGTTCTGTAACCTTTATTTCAGAACAGGTTACACACACCTGCCTGCTGTAGCCTGCTGAACACTGGAGCATGACACTCCCTTTTGTGTGACTCAGGTATTGCAATGACAAACCCTGTGACAGCTCTGCAGGATGCTTTAATGACATTTGCTGAAGAGTTTCCCTTAAGAGTCACATTCTGGGCACTATCCCATCTAATACTTTTTAAAGAAATCAAGAAACACAATGCAGACAGATGGGTTTAAGTGCGCTTTTTCAATCTGTCAGGAAGCCTGAACTACATTGGAGGGTCAGGAGCAATTATGTGCTGTCTATCAGTATTATCGTGGATCTCCCCTTTCCACACACATTTACCCTTGGTGCCCTTCTTCATTCCATCCAAGTCAAGTCATTTTACTATTTTAAGTCAAAAGCTCATTTTTCTTTAATTCCTAAAATTATCTAGATGACAGAAATTAACTTTTTTTCCCCCTTAGCAGATATGTAGTGAAAAAGCAGTTAACCCAGTTCACAGTATACTTCATCAGCTGCTTTAACAGTCAGGAAGAAGGTTTTTAAATCTGTTCTGCAAATGTCAGCTCACTGTAATGCACTACACCAAGAAGACCAAGTAAAATGCAGCCATTTTGAGCATTTTAGAGGCAGTGATCAAGAACACAATAATGAATTGCAATGTGGTTTCTTATGCCTGTACAGAAATAAATGCAATGCCTACGCCAGTAATACTGACACTTTGCAATTGAACTGTGGTATTTTTCAGCTTTGTGGGTGTGGAGGGCAGATATGACAAAACCACCAAGAGGAAGGACTGCAAGAGGCTGTCAGCTTTTCTAAAAGCAATTAGGCTTCCAGCTTCTCAGGAGGGAAAGATGAGGAAAACAGAAAGAAGAGATGTGCATCTAAAATGGTGAGTAAATGGTCACTTTAGGACTGCAGCTGTTTCACTCTGCAGGAAGCACAGACAAGACATCAGAAGAATATTTGGCAAAGATATTCAGTCTGTAGAGAAAAACATAATGTGTGGTCTATGGTGCTATGCTTTCCCCTTAAACAAATCCCATTCCCAGATGGCTTGCAAGATATTAAACTATTGCTAATGTTTGTAGTTCCAGCTGGAGACGGCATATAAACAACACTACTTCTGTAAGTTTCTTTGCAGTACAGTGGAATGTTTATTCTTACTTTTAAATAAATCCATTGAACAGCATTAGATATAGATAAATACAAAATACCTCAAATTTCAACACAAACATATCACTTCACTGCTGTTATTTAAAAAATAAAATAACGCAAGGAAAACTTGCCTTGATCCAGCCTACTAAAAAGAAAAATCAGGAGTAATACTGAGGTTCTAACTGCCCTCCAGTCTTTAGAAGACTTCTCCAAACACCAAACCATGCATGAGAGTAGAAACAAAGATTCAGTGAACCCAGGAAACTTCTCAATTTGAAACAATTCAATGAATAACTTCTCTAAATATACCACAAACCATACAGCTTTTGGTTGCATAATCCTTAATTAAATAGCTTCACCTAAAACAAAAATGGTGGGGGAAAACCACACTCTGCAACAATCTCCTGGTACAACATCCATTTGGAATTGTTAGGCTCCTAATTAAGTTTCCATCAGCGTATTCAAGGGGGAAAAAAGTGATGTCAGAAAACAAAATTGAGAGCATAGACTAGATTTAGAGACGGCCAAGTATTTTAAAGGAATTAAAAGACAGAAGAATGTTAAAAATGTCCTTGAAATAGTAAAACCTAGACTCAGAGAGTAGGAGCAGCAATGAGCTCTCCCATCAGTGCCGTATCAGCACTCAGTGACAGAGGCAGCTTGCCAAGCCCTTGACAGCTCTCCAGTCTGGGGGACTGCAGGAGAGGAAAAACAGTTTAGACCATGTAACTTCAAAGAAATCATTCTCCATGGCTTTGTTCAGGGGTGAGAGATGATGAAAAAAAGGAAGGTCCTTCCTCCCAAGTGGTATGCTACATCGGCCCTATTAAGCACAATGCTTCTTCACTGGTCTAAGCTGTGTTATGAAAATCAGCTGCATTCCCCAGGCCTTCCAGAAAGCAACATTAACATTTCTGTGTTGGGATCTTTGAAGGTCATTTCCTTCCTCTAAACTTCTGATCCTGCTTTCACTTTCTGCCTTTCTGAATTCTGGTAATCCTTCTGCTGGTTCTCTGCTGCTTTCCTTCATTTCTCCTCAGAGCTCTCCAAATAAAAGGCTACATAAAGGCATGGAATTTCACACACACACAGAGTGCTTCTGTGCTCACTTGTTTGTTGACAGGAGTTCAAAGCCCATTCCAGAATGTAGAATTGTACATGGATGTTAGTAACACATACATGTGCAAATGATGGGCAGGAAAAGCCACACAGTTGCTACATGAGCTATGACACACAACCCATCCTACCATTCTGGGCTTAGGGGAACACACCAGGGCATTCCTCGACACGGGAAGATATTGAGTGTTCTGCTAAGTTCTTCCTCTATTTGTTCCCATCCCTTTCTGCTACTTTCCTCTCTTTCCCTTTTTTTGTTCCTGCAGGTTAGTGTCTAACAGTCATTCTTAGAGCTCACAGTTCATGCAATCAGAGTTAGTTGTAGCTTTACAAACATGCACTTTTTACATTTTTTTTTCTGATTTTAGCCTCTTCCTGCTCATTTTACTTATGCTGCTCAATGAATCAGTATAACAAATCACTAAAGGTATGGTAAATAGATGCATAATGGTATTATTTTAAATTATCTCAAACAATAAAAACTGTAATGACCATATAATTAATAGATAAAAAAATTACAGGGATTATTCTACATGTGTTTTGCTTAAAGCAGTAAGTCAAATGAAGGCTTCCATCAACAGAGAAGCCTCAACACTATGAACAGCATTTAGCAGAACAGATAGCATCCATCCATTTTCTTTATGTTTTTTGAGCAGAAGAGTGTCCTTTAATTTTCATGTATAACAACCATTAACATACTGACACAGCCCATGCTTCCATTTGTCTAAATCCAATTCTATGATATATTTACTGCCTTCAGGATGTAAGTACCACTCCAGGAAACTGATTGTCTCCATTTTCCTTACACCTGTAATATGAAACTCTTTTAGTATTTGCTGCGCTGCTAAGATGATTTGGATCAAATACTCTAAAATCTAAGACTGATTTTGCAAGAGCACCTTTAGTCATTATTTAAAATGTCCTTATAACCTTATTGCACTCAACAATACATTCCAAGTTCATTCTTGTAGCAGAATTTCTTAGGTGGGCAACCCAGCCTGGGTTTAGTGGGCCTGGGCCTCTTTTGGCCTAGGCCCAAGGACAGGCCTGAGTGAAGGCCTGCACCTGTGGCACAGTTAGAAATTATGTTAAGGTATGCAGGGAAGATAGTAGGTTAATTAGGAGGTAATTGGGATAGCTGCTAGTTTGGACACTTCAGCCACCTTAAGAGTGAGAAGTAAACAATGTTTAGTTACATTCCTGAGTGCTGCACGCCAATGAGGGGATGCTTTGCACTGTAAACAATATTGAACTGTATAAAAACTGCCATTTTGTGAGTAATAAAGGAGAACATATGTTAACCACATTGGTGTGATTACGTTACTCAGTGTCTCCTCAAGAACATTGGGGCACTTCCCCCTTCACATTTTTTTATCCAGACTGCAGCATCTTTAGGTTCTTTGCCTGAATCTGTACATCTCTCCTGACAGACAAGGTCTGAGCTGAAGGCAGCCCAAGGACTTCAAGAATCAGGGAAGAATGTGGAGCTTCATGCCTCAACCTTCCTGGTATCTCTAGTGCAAGACACCAAACTTCAGATGGACACTTAAAAAAACCCCAAAAACAAACAAAACCACCAAACCCAATGGCCATAACCAAACAAACCGCCCAAAAACCCCAACCCTCACAAGTAGCCACCTCACTTAAACACAAAAGCCTTTGAATATCTTGTTCATTAGCTTATGTCAATCTCCAAACGGCAGTTCCTCCATTTCAGGCTTCATTTGCAGACAGAACAAGTTTCAGTGCATGTTTTACCTCTTATTTCACTGCTGCAGCTTTTAATAATCCCTAGGAAGCAGGAGGTCTTAGCAAAGATGCCACGATCCCGCAGGTGCCATTTTCCACAGGTTAGTACCAGAGGTTAGCTGCTGTTGTTCACTCACCTCCTGGGCCTCCAGTACCTGCCAGTCCTGGCTGCACCACAATGTCTCTCAGCTGGCAGAGAGCAAAAACCCCAACTCTATTCCCAGCTTCTTTAGGCAAAATCATTGCAGAAGACCTTTTCAAGTCTAAGATGGATATCGCCCTTGCTCTGGAGTAAGGAGTTGCAGCAGGCACTTGCCAGCAGCTAAAAGGATCATGACCACAAGCCCCATACCAGCAGAACTCAAAGTAACATGGAGGAGACAAAAACCAACAAACAAATACCAAAAAAAGCCCACACAGAAAACCAACAGAGTAATAAAATACCTACAACCAACCTCAAAGCATAAACCCCCATAATTTTATGCCAAGCTTCAAGACAGTAATATCCCGCCAAAGGAGGCAACCCTCTCTTTCATGAGCCCCATTAAAATGAGGATACCAGAGCTGCAATGGATTCAGCTCCTGCCCTTCCCTTTGCAGACACAGAGGTCATCCCTGCAATCTTCCCCACCAGCTCTGCCTGTGAGTCCACAGGTCCTCCTCTACCCCAAACAGCTGAATTTCAGTCAGCATTCAAAACCCAGCCTGCTGGACTTGCCTTATTTAGCTCTCAATGACCTGAACACTTCACAGCTGCAGATCTCCTGCCTTTTCTACTTCCTAGCTTTACTGAAAAAAACACTTTTTAATTCAATTCTTTTAGCTGCATTGCCAGTTTCTCTTTCCTAGGAAGCCACTATGTTTTTGATCATCTACCCTAAACTAAAACAACCCCCTGCAAATCAAACAAAAAAGCCCACCCAGCACAAAACCAGCTTTGTCTTGGTCTTCTCTAAACCAGGCATGTGTAACACTTGGATTAAACAAAAGCCTTTTATTAACTATCAAAGCATTTCAGTTTAAGCCATCACACTCTTCTGGAAGGAACCCATGTTACTATAATTCTGCTCCAAATCAGTCCTGTTTGATTAACACAACAATTGGTTTTAAGGGGTAGAAAACAGCAGAATTGGTGGCTTATCATTTGCCAAAGCCAAGGCATCACAGGTAACATCCTACTGATCACAAATAGAGATGGAAAACTCTATTGATCTGCATGAGATCTTACTGCCAGCAGAGTACTGCAATCACCCCACACTGAGTTCTTAAACACATGGCATAGGTACACTTCATCTGGTTTCAAGCTGTGTCACCTGCACCAGCCCAAGTCAGTCCCCACAACAGGCACCAACATCCAGAAATAAAAGCAGTTGTGGAAGCCTGCTTTAATCTCACCATGGATTTGCAGTTTCTATGTTAATAGTACTTGCAATTAGGATTAAGTACAAATACTGTTTTGACAGCCTATCAAATGATAACCAGCATAAAACATGACAACAAGAAGGGCATGGGTCAAACTGCTGCTGCATTAAATAGGCTGGATGGCCACATTGCACACACCCAGCATGAGCCGCAACCTCTAAAGCCAGAGCTGCGAGCATTATTCCCAGCATAAAAAGCAGTCGGCCTGATCACTGAACACATATTGGTCATTTCAACAATATGAAGCAGCAAAGTTGGGCACTGAAGAATTCTTATCTGCAGAGCAGTATTAACTGAGCATAAATCTGCAATGAAGCCTCTGGCTGGGGATAAGGCTGCTGGAAAACACAGCCAACCTAACTGCACCAAGAGCATCAGCAGCACACTCCCTTCCCCATGGAGAATACAAAGGCCTTTTCCTGGCAGGGACCTGCAGCTCTGCTTCCTTGGCTCCCGCTGTCCCAGCAGATCCCACTGTGGCCCGAGGCCAGAGCCTGTGTCAGCGCCACTGCTGTGGCATGGGCAGGAGCCACTGCTGAGCGCTGAGACCTCTCCTGACGGAGGCGCTGTGCTACGTGTTCCGCGCTCTGGCTGGGATGCACAAGGTGCAGTTCCTACTTGCTGGCAATAAAGCCGTTCGGGTGGGTCATTTGCTTTCTGGCTGCTTCATTCCCTGCACACACAGTTCCATGAACATAGCAACACTCCTCAGTCAGCTTTCCCATCAGTGAGTCCAGCTGGGGAAATTGCACTGCTACCCAGAGATGCTATCGGCATATTATGGCCTTTCAAAGCACAGCTGACAAATGCTCTCTTGTTCCATTCTCCTCTCACTGGCATCATGAATAAGGAATAAAATTGGCATATGCCAGAGGACTGCTATTAAATTTAAAAACCAAAAACCTCACCATTCCCCACTCCCTAAAAAGCAAACAAACAAAAACAAACAAAGACAACAGTTACAAATAAGTCGGTAAGAACACTCACATGAAAGCAGACAATGGAAATACAGAACCACAATAACTTATTTGATGTCAAAGTAAAAATTACCATTTCTGGTCACTCCAGAAGTCTTCATCTTGCCGCAAATAAATATTTGAAATGTAAATTCTTCTGAAAGTGAATTATTAAAATATGAATATCAATCTAATATCAATATCCAACTATGATGGACAAAAACTCTCTAACAGTTTAAAGTTAGAAAGTGTATGTTTATTGCGA
>VZUI01023997.1:0-13520 GCA_013401135.1 Cettia cetti | reverse complement strand
TTTTTTTTTTTTTTTTTTTTTTTTTTTTTGTAGATCAAAAACTTGCAAATAGCAAATCATGCTACTCTTAAGAGTGTGTTGTGCCACTGTGGAGTTAAGATGTGAGCAGAGGGGTGCTCAGGAGCCCTGTGGCACTTGCAGCCTACAAGCCCTGTTTTGTGGAGCAGACCCGCCTCATGTACCTGCTCTGTACTTTCAATTTATCTTTCTGCTGAAATAATTTCACTTTCCTTAGTATTTTTGCAAACTTTATAGTGTTACTTTGTGCTGCTCAAGTTTTATTCAATCTCTTGATTTCCTTTTGTTGGGGTCTTCTGGGAATCTTGTATTCAGGTGGCAACAATTAACCAAATCTTCACATGGTATTGAAATGAGACTCTTCCCCAAAAGACACCTTCAGCAGAAGGGTTTATTTATTCCATCATGTTCTTGATAGTCATTCTTCTTAATAATCTTTTAGTTACTGTACTAAGCATCAGTCATGTTGACAAGATTTAATGAGTAAGAGGCCCTATTACAGTAATAAACAACTTCAGAGAAAATGAAAGATGGTCAGCTCATTATAGGTGCATCAAATTAGCAACACTGCTTGGCTGGGACTCTGTAAAATTTACCAGCTTATAAACACCATGAATCATGTTTGAATATTTGGGAGATGAAGAGCATGTACTGGGCCACTTACACTGGCATGCTGGTAGTGCTACGAGTAATACAACATCATTATTTTTGGTAATTGCTGCTCACAGTTTGGAATGGATGGCTAATAATCAGTCTTTAATAAAGTAGGACAAATTCCTAAACTGTGAGGATGTCTCCATTTGAGCTGCAGTGCCACAGGGACCTGGCATGCTTAAGAGCAGGTATGGATGTGTTACCTGAGCAAGCAAGACATCCAACAGGCCTAAAAGGGATTTAGCTGGAGACCATGACATGCTCTTTCCAATGCTGCCATGCCCAAGCTGGATGGCATTTCTGTCTACTTGCAGGAAGGGATATGATTCAGTATTTAGAAGTGGGCTTCATTCAGCTCTGACAGATATTCTGTTCTGGGGATATTCCTGTATTTTGTATATATCCTTTCACTGCATTTATTATAAGCTTGCATCAACACAACTGAGATCAGAATCCTTGTTCAGCAGTCACAGCTCCATCCTAAGTAAATCACTGACAAGATTGGGAAAATTGTTAAATCTCAACTTCTTAAAATTGTTCCTTTTGTGTAAGATTTTAGCAACTATTTAAAGGAATTAAAGGCATTTGAAAAGAGCAGCAAAACTCATTTTAAGACTTGCTTATGGAGAATGTATTACATTTCAGATGGTTCAGTTCAGAATATATTATACTGCAGACAGTTCAGATACCTTGGCTAAAAATTTTATAATATATTATATTATAGATATGAATTACTAATAATTCACTAGGAACTGAGCTATAGTTACATGCTTGTTTTTTTAACAACCATCAGTCGTTAATAGTCTGTAAGCAATAACCCTGAGGACGAACATGTGATGACTTAGCACTTCAAGTGAATGAAAGTATAGTTACTGCAATCCTCATATCTGGGTGGAGATTTAAGACCAAGATATTGCAGGAAAAATAATTTGAAGAGCCTTAAACATGATACAAGCATGCTGGGCTTTCAAATCCATATTTGCAATGAGTTATAACTGCTCTTGGTTTAGAAACATCACAAGCAAAACAAAGCTTGCTACAGACTCTTGCTGAGCTGAAGGTAAAAATGCAGTACGACATAATATCTTCTTTTTTTTTTTCTAAATGTGTATTGCTAACAGCTTAAAATTCCCCATTGCATTCATATGCATCTTACAATTACTGCAGGAGTACACAAAATACATTTTATATACACATGCATGTATATATGTTAACTAGAGCTTTGTCATAAACCAAAGGAATCAAGAAAACTCAACATGAATATTAGTCTTTAATAGATGACATTTACAGATGCATGGAGGTGAAAAAAATACCAAAGTATTAAATACAGTTAATTTTAATATTCACAGACCTTTCATTGAAAAATCTCAAAGCAAATGTTTAGCACTGTCAGTCTTTATAAGACTTAAGGTTTTAAGTCCCCTAAGACTTTAAGACTTCAGTGTCCAGTAATCAAGCTGAATGTTAATATGTACTGCTGCCACAAAATTTTACTATTACATTCTTAGGAATTGAATTTTTTAACCTGTAAACTAAAATGCTAATAATCAAGTTATGTTATATTTTAATTTAATAAAGGTGTTTGTTTCCATAATTAATATTCTTCCTCTTCATTCAACACAGAATATGCTACCCTTAAACCAATGATATAAAATGATTAGCACATTTTGAGCTTTACAGATATCCTAATAATCCACAATTGGGTTTTCTTAAAAATTTTGAATTTAGGGAATGAGTGAACTGAAGTTGCCCTATCAGGAGTCACTGTGATGCCTGAGAAAAGGCAGCAAACCATGACAGTCACATCTTACGTGTCCTTCCAATTTTTTCCTTTTTTAAAATGGGTTTTTACTGCATGAAGAATAAACTACTGCATGAAAAACCTGGCCAGACATTGTCAGATGATCTTTCCTACAGATTTTTTTCCAAAGAATTAATAAGAGCTACTGAAGGAAGGAATGATTCCTTTCCTTTTAATCAGTAAAATAAAGCATAAATGCAGAGTACTGCTGTTAAATATTTCCAAAGGGTACATATATTTATTTCCAAATATTAGTAACTAGAAAGCCTTACCTGTTCTGGGAAGAAGATCCAAAGTAAGATGTTAAATTCTAGAGAATTCAGGAATCTCTTTGGAGTTCAGCTATCACTAGTAATTAGTTCTGCGTGCTTGGGTGAATGAAGTCCACTAGGGCAAACATTTCAGAAACTTAGCCTGAATAGAAGGCAAAAGTGGCAACTAATTGCAGCCACATGAACATTTGGGAAGTTCTTTAGATGGCAAGAATTGTATGCAAATAAACAGCTTCCTGTGAGTGGTAACAATAAATTGCACTTACCAATCTCTGGAATAAAGCATTATATTTTCTATTTTCTGCTACGCTGGCTGCTGAAATTATCCTAAATTTTTTCTAGAGGGAACACTTCATCCATGCTAAGAACTGCTTTTGTTACAGCCAGGAAAGAGATTAATTGGAACAGTATTTTCACTGGTCAAGAACAAATTAACATTACTACACTGATCATTATAATCTACAGATAGGATAAAAATCAAGTCTTGTGCTTTCCTGACACACACAAAAATAACCGAATAAGCTCCAATTTAACAAGTTAATAACAGTGGTATTTCTGCTTCTATTTCTTGAGATTTTCCTTCAGTTTTAACAATATGTTCAATTTAAATGTAAAAGTTTATGAACTTCAGAGGTACCACTAAAAAAAAAGGCAAAGAAAACTCCAAACCAGCAAGTTCCAAAATAAAGTCATTAAGCTGTGATTTGAAATAAGAATAGCTCTTATTTTTAATCAATTACATTTGATTTACTAGTTCTAATTTAATCTAGTCTTTTCACTCTCCCCTCCAAAGGCACAGAGCTCTTTCTCACAGAGCACTCTTGCCTCTTTCACACTTCCTTATGCTTTTTCTTACTCATTCTACAACTTCTGGTGATGGACTATCCAATTCTGTATTTATGACAGCATGCTACAAAATTATGCATTTAATCCCATATTTTGGAAGATGTCTCTAATACCCATATAACTGATTAATTTTACCTCCTTATTTTAAGATACTAGTAGAAAATTGCAAAATAAACCCCTTAAATGTTTTAAAGTAAAAGTGAAGTTTGCAAGTAAAAATACCTTACATATTTTCCAAATTAGACATTTATCACCAAGGTTATCTATGAAATATTTTTATTGGCTAGTTTTTATACAGTGGACATGAAAGAGGAAAATGTTATGACTTTGGTACTACTAAATGCACTTGCAAATATACTTATGTGACTTTGATTTCCATGTTCATACTTCAGTGTAAAAAGACACTGCTATGTATTTAAGTCCTGTAATTAGTAATGTTTTTCCAGAAAAATTATTTTATACATGGACATATCTCCCAGGCTTGCTCAAAATAATATAAGGGAAAAGGGAAATTTTTCAAGGGAAAAAATTATCTGGAGAAAAAACTCTCTGAGAAATAAAGATACATTATTACAGCCTAGCATTTAACATATTAATATTATACAATCTTTGAACATTACTTTTATGATCATAAATATCAGTAGGGTACTTGATCTTTAAACCCTTATAAGCTTCACCCTATACCTAGCATTTACAGATCTACATTTCAAATCAAATAGAGATGATATAGGTGTTAAGTAATTTAACACGTGGTCTTAGCAGTAATCACAAGCTGTCTACTGAAGTGCAATATAATTTTGTTCAGTGAGTGGTTAGAAGGCATTCTTAAAGCAAAAATTTCCTGAGACAGAAATTTATGTTAATTCCAGCACTGTTTATCATGCCTCAAACTTTGCAATTTACTTTGAGAACACTGGACTTTAAGCACTGGTGCAGGTTGTTCAGAGCCTGGGATTATCATCATTATTTTATAAGATATTTCAAAGCAGCACCTGAACTGTACTTTTACACGTTACTGAAATACCTCTAAATCCCTGTTTTTAGATTTCAAGCCTTATCTTCCTTTCCAGTATCTTTAAGGTGAAAGAGATTTAGATTAGACATCAGGAAGAAATCCTTCCCTATGGGGACAGGTTCATCACAGCCTTTGCTTCATCCCACATAGGTAAAAACAGCAATCCCCTGTCACTGTGAACAGGAGGATAATCCTTTATGCATGAAAATATGAAGAAAACAAGACTGTTTTCTATTTTATTTCTTGTGGGGAGCATTTGTGTTACTGGTATTTTTGCCCAGAGTTTTGTAACAGCTTGCTTGCCAATACCAACCTCAGCAGAAAATCCAGTTCCATTGGGATTCTTAGTCAGGAATTTGACAAAAATATAGGAACACGTGTTGGAAGGAAATAACACCTATGCAAATTTGAAAGGAATACAAGGCAATTATTCCTTACGATGGATGCATGGACAAATGGAACTTTAGCTAGTGCAACTAATTAGGATTTTTTGACAAAAAATTTAACAATTGGAAGCAACTGCTAAAACTAGTCTAGGAAAAAGATTTGGTTTAGATTTATTATTGTTATACGAATAATAGAGTGTGTGGTTATTTGAATTGAAACAATTGTGTGCATGTTTCAAATGTAACTGCTTAATTGGATAACCAGATAGAGAGATTAAAAACTGTTTCTGCATCTAGCAGAGGATTAAGAACAGGATTAAAAATGGATGGTTAAATAAACCACTGAAAGAACTTGGATATTCTCTGACTGCTTGAGTTTTTGCAAAGCGTGATTGTAAGTGCACTAATAACTGCGATTATGATGCTTTAAGCTGTGTGAAAAACATGATTGCTAATGCAAGGTGAGGAACTTAGGTGAGGCTAGCAAAAAAAGCTAAGTGAGGTTTAGGAGGGCTTGAAGGGAAAAAAAGCTTCCCAAGCCTAAAAGGGGGAGAATGTTGCCAGATGAATCCTTCCAAATAAAGAATGCTTGGTTCTTTGGAGTTAAAGAGTTTGTCTTTTTACTGGTTTCTGGTAACAAGACCATGTTGTCAGATTTTGGTAAAAGACAGAAGAGAGTGGCAAAGAAGATTACACACATGCCTAAACTCATTTTGTGTTTTGCCATCACAAACAGCCCTTGGGATTTACTCTGTTGGAAGGAGTGATATCCAGTTTGGATGCTATGTAGAAATAAGGATGAAACTGCAAGGAACAGAAGGACTGTCACCAACAGGTGGGATTGAAACATGGAGGTTCACCCTACAGTCATTTTTCATCCAGTAGAAAAAGGAATAGCATAATAAATATGTTTATATGCCACTGTACAGGCTAAATACTCTGAAGAACAATCATATTTTTCTTTCTATCTGAGGAACTATTTAAGACAGAAGAAGACTAAAAAGTGTTTTAATTTTACCACTCATAACATCATCTATATCTCTGAGTCCTCTCAGAGAAATTAAAGGCCATTTTGGTAAACTGAAAAAGAAAAGAAGATTAAAAAAATAGTCTTGAAGTTCAAGGAAATAGAGAGCCGTTATCCTGAATAAATCCCTGAGCCTGTTATGTACTTGACAGATTGCCACCAGTTTCATATGAATGGAATAAATCTCATTTGCACCTTCTCTTTCTCCTATGGCTATAGCTAATTTACCCTCCCTCCCTAAACACTGGTCTGACAAAACATAAAATTATACACTGTGCGCACCAGAGTTTCATGTAGTGTGTGAGGGTTGCAGCTGAGCTTTGCAAATTCCACAGCTTGTTCCAGTTGCATTATTTAGAGCAGGTGAAGAGGGTGATCCATTAGAGGGAGAGAAACCACTACCCACGATTATCTTGACATCAATTGCTTTTATCACACAGTGGCATTAAAGCCATTTTCTCAGTACAAGGCCATGGCATCAGCTGCACAAATGTGCCTTGTTCTGTACAGTGCTTGAACCATCACCCACTGCATCTGTGCCAAGCATTTGGCACTGTTTCACAGGACAGGCTTGTCTCTCAACTCGAGACACGTGGAATTGACAGATGGATCACTTCCTGGATGTGGCATTGGCTGGAGGGTCAAACTCTGAATAGTCTGTTTCCCCCTTTTTTTCAACTGATACTGCAATATAGCCTTTTCTGGTTTTATCCAGTTAGCATGCAGTCAAAGCAGATACTATTGGGAATACATACCCTAATATTCATGTGCTTCAAAATTATGCCAGTGCAAACCAATCCTACACCATACAAATTTACAATATTTTTTTAGGTTGAGGGAGGACTTTTAAAAATTTATGTGGTTTGCATTTCTGTTCCTCAGTTGTGTTATTTATAATCCCACAGACAAAGAATTTCTAAACTGGTGGCCCAAAGCTAAGGTTTTAAATACATCATTAGGTGTCTATAGAAATAAAAGAAATTGTAGTTATAAATGATGTTCTGTTCTTGTCAGCCTCAAACACACCATGTAACATGAAGATACATAATAACATTGCTAACAGAGGATTTTTAAACTCTGCAAACTGTGTATTTTCCACCAGTGCAGAACCAAGTAGTGGATCTTTATATACTTTCCATTGAAACCACTGACATGTATTCAACAGCAGAGTTTCTATAGAAACTTGTTTTAATTACAGAATAGAATTCACTTCCATAACAACCCAGTTCCATTGTCCTCATATTATGGCAAGTATTGGCACACTTGAATTTTCCAGACATTAAAATTAACTGATTAGCAAACATTTCCATAAATACTTCAAGAAAAAAAAAATAAAATTAGGATTTCTTTAAAATGCATCTTTGCAGGACAAAATAAATAGCTTAAAATATGGATTTTCATAAATCCAGCACACTTATGTAAGTCTGTGAGTTGTTCCTTGGAGAAGAACATAATTTTTTTGTAAAGTGGGTGAACAATCTTTCCTATTTCAAGTACAGATCTTAATTACACAGACAAATAAATGTGTGTTGCTTCTGGTTTCATAGTTAGTTTTGCCATACTCTTCATTAATCACTCAGAGAGGGAAAATAAATATCTCTGGCTATACATAGACACAATCCAATTGGGTTGGATTTACCAATGGATTTACCTATGGGTAAATACCCGACTAAAATGTTTTCTTTCAAATATAAATTCATATTCAGTTCTGCTCTATGCATCTACCATTCAATTGAATTGTGCATTTGGCTCAGCCTACAGCCTGGGGAAACTTAGACTGACACTGTTCAGAATAAAGGTGTTTGCTGAAGAGATCACTTATTGCTGAGCACTGCAGGTGCACCTCGAGGCCTAAACAGACTGGAAGTGTCACCTTGTAATACAGAAAAATTATGAATTTGTCATTACAGTTGTTAAGTAGGTTTTATTATTTGTATATTTAAGACAGTGTTTAGTATTGGAATTATTTAAAAAGTATCCCTTTTTTTTTTATTGTTACAATTTTATATTGGCCTAGGCTCAAAAGTTGATTAAAGGGAAAATGTGGGAAAATCCATTATAACAGAGAGAAAAAAAAATCAACAAAAACCCACCCAATGTTTTAACAGTTTGAAATTCCAGATTATGTACTTCATACTGAGTAGTTTCCTTGAGATTGGGGAGCGGCCACAGCAACAAGCCTGCCTGAGTTCTAGAGCTCAGGAACTCTTAACCAGAAAATCCCCAGTGCCAACTCCCATCTTCTGCTGTTCTGCTCATTTTCCTGCAGCCCAGGAATATGAAAAACCTGTACTTATTAGGCTGCAGTCAATACAGTGTACAAATCATTCAGGAAATTGAGGAGTGGAAAGCCATTCAAGTCCATTAAAAAGTCAAAATTTCATCCATCTTTTCCACAATATTGCTTGACTCCATGTTCAGGTTGGATCCCTAACAATTCTCTCTCCCAACTTTTCTTTTATTTCTGTTATTGTCCTGCCTTTTGAAATAAACATTAGCTTTTGCCATTCTTATATTTATGCTTGTCTCATGTCCATGGAATTTTTTGATTCCCTTCATCTTTATCATAGTTTGTATATATATCTCTTGACTTTTCTGCCCTTCCTTCCTAGGCAAATAAATGAACAGTGAACATAGTGGAAATAATTTCACTAACTTCTGTATGTGTTTTATTTTGTTCAGTGAAATGGCTGGGCCCTTAAAAATAGCCAATCACACTGTTAGCTCTAATTCTACACAACTGTTCAGTAAATAATCTCTATTCCCTCACAACACAGTAGTTCACAACTAATTCCAGAGTTGAGCAGTCAAAGACACAATGAATAGGGAATACAGAAAGAAAAAAAGAAAAATGGGTAGGAAATGGTAAAAGGTAGCAGATGATCCTTTAGAGAACCCTTGAAGGACCAACGGAAAATAACAATAACAGCAACAATAAACAAGCACCAATAATTTAAAAACTGACAACAGAGGCTTTGAACCAAATGATTTTTTCATTAGTACCTGTTGTGGTTTGTACCAGTACAGTACCACATTCACTCTGCTAAAGCTGCAGAGCACAATGTAATGAAGCACCCAAGGATGCAGCCAAAGCTTCATTTCCTTTTCATTTCCTTTCTCAAGATGTCAGCTCCTTCTCCCTGCTCTACTGGGCAACTTCACCTTGCACACAGGCAGTGTCCCTCAATGCTCTTGGCAGGATGCCTCCACAGCCACATCTGTGGTAAGACTGTTCCCAAGTGAAAGCCACCTCTAAGAAAATGTCATGAGCAAAAAATCAAAAAATAGCTCCACACTCCCAAGCACATATCTACAACACCAAAAAGCCTTTCAGATTTAGAGAATGCCTCCCCAGGCAAAACAGGGAAGAAAAACCTTCTGTGATGCTAAAAGCATGGCTCCTGAGTGAAGATTTTTAACGAAAATATTTTTCACTTCACCTCCCACTTTCTCTGCAGACCTATGAGGACCCTCAGAGCATTTAAGCAGTGGAGTCTTTTATTCTGTCCCTATGGATTTGAATTTTTGGTTTCCCTTCACCCTCCTAAGAAAGAGAACTGTGATATTCTTCCTGTGTCCACACATTTATACAGTCTGATACATTGTATTTTACTGTTAAACTGCTAATTATTTCTAACAGGCCAGATGTGGGTATTACATTCAGAGAATCAAAAGTCAATTTGCTCTCTCCTGACTGAAATGAGAGACTGACTCAAAACAGTTAAAAAAAGCAAGGAAAAAGATGGCCATATAGAATTCTATGGATTTCTGACTCAACATTTAGGATTCTTAGCTATTGTAGTATTAATATATTAGATAATTAGTTAATTTATTAGGTGATATATACCAGTATATTAGTATTAAAAATGAATGTCCAGTTTTGAAAGGTTTTCCTACATAGCTTACAGAAGGTTTCACCAATGATACAAAGGGAACTTCTAACAACTGCAAGGGTTGACAGTCACACAGATGAAATCCTAAGACTTTAGAAAAAAGGGTACAAAGTTTTGAAGATACAAATAGCTAAAACTTTAATTATGTAAAAGGATGCAGAAACTGTTGATGCTTGGGAGGCTCAAGAAAATTCCAAAGGAGCAGCTGGAATTCACATTCCAGAAAAGATGAGAGCAAAATCTTGACATTTGCATCTCCTGTCTCGAATATAAAGCTTATGTCTTTTACTTGTAAGCAAACAGACAAACCTGGCAAAAATGGAGAACTAGGAGAATAACAGTTTTAAGAATACATTATAAATTCTTAATTAGAACAAATAACAGTCTGTAATTTGTGACAAACTATCACACACTGGTCAAAATGTGTGGATACTGAATGCTGACTCTGCAAGACAATGTCCTAAGCAGCTCCCAAGGATATTCAAAATGTCATTTTAACTAAGTATTGTCCTGACTCTGTTGTGTCTCCCTAAGAGAAATTCTCATTTTCAGAGAAGATAGAGAAAAATTTCAAACCCTTGTTTTATTTCAAGGGGGGAAAATATTAAATATGGGTGATAAATTAAAAGTATATAAGCATGGGCTGGATTATATGTAAATATAATGTAATCAAGTAGAAATTATTTCCATATGCATTTAGAGATAAAATCATATCTCATAATCAAACTTTGGTTTCTTTTTTGTGGAAGTCTTGATGCAGTCCTTTTGTACTCTTTGAAGCTTCTGATTTTAGTCCTTATTCATTCTGAAGGAATATTTATATTACAAATGAGTTTTTGGGAGAGGATGGTTTCTTTGACTATTCTCTTCTGCTTCCTGGGTTTCAATGAAGGTGTTTCAATGCCCAGCAGAATTGTGTAATTAACTGTATTTATCAAAACCAGTATGAGCAAGTGTTTGGAACAACTTTGCTCTTCTAAAACTGAGAGTAATTTGGGTGAGTCACTCTCTTCAAAGAGATTTAGAGAACACCATTTGGGCTTCTTGTACTTGCAATCAATGTGTCTGCATTTGAAATAATTGGATTACATCCCAAACTGAAAAGGCTTGAGAAAGCAGAGGAAACCAAAAGGCCTCGTTCATTGCCGTATTCCATAACTGGTGTAGCTGCACCTCGTTCTCCAGCATTGAAGGGATCAGAAAATCTCCCAATGGAATACTGAACAGAGCTTTATTTGGTATCATTTTGTGATCAATTGTTCTATTGTTACTATGAATTCTGAGGAGAGGATACACAACAACCATGATCCAGGCTCTATCACAGAGCTTTAGAGCTATTAGCAGGTTTTGCCATGGTGTGATTGCCATGGCCTGGGCAAGTCAGCCACAAGAAAATGAATCAGAGACTGTGTTGTGAGAATGAGAGCCATGAAATGGCAACAAGCTGGTGTTCTCTGCTTGGTGTTGGTCAGGAACAAAAAGTCGCAAATGAGAACCTTTAGGGATAGTTCTAAAATATGGATAGCATCATCTTGTTCAAAAATTTCAACTCCCAGAGACAGAATATGGTAGATTTGACAATTACACTTGTTGGAGCATAACAAATGTATTGCTGTCTAGATGTGGTGGATGAATATTTTTTTCATGCAACAGAAACATTTAGACTTGACACAAAACATGACTGCAGAATTTGGTTTATTATTATTTTCAAAAGCAAATGTTAACTGAAATTTGATTATAAAAATAATCATTCTAAATTCTATATATTGATCTAAAAGATGAAAAAAAACTAAAAACCACATTTCCAATCTTCTTGTTTTGCTCAATTTACCTGCAGAGCTGTACAAGTTTGCAAAGATATGTTTCTTCCTTCCCTCAGAACGAAATGGGTCCACCTGTAGGTTACTTGTACTCTTTAGTATGTTAATTTGTCAAGTTTAAATTTTCTAAATCCTTGTTCTATTTTCTGTGCAAATGATGGAATAAATAAAAGTTCAAAATCCAACCAAACACAGCAACTAAAGTGTAAAGGGGGAAATATGAGGAGGAGATAGAAACTAATGAATTATATGGATTAGCATGAGAACAAATAACAGAGGATAAGAAAGTGGGTGGTTATATTTCACCTCTTGATGAGTCTGTTACCTAGGAAACAGAAGACTGAGTTATTGCATAAATGACCCTATGCCTGTGGATTTGATTTGATGAAATTATATAGGACTACAATTTATGCAGAACAAGGAAGAAGATTGTCAGGGGCTTTGTTTATTAGGTGAAATAAAAAGCCTAGAAACCTATTTTCATTTCAATGAGGTTTTAAAGCATTTATTACCTAAGCCTTCTGCCTTTATTATCTAAGTTTCTGACCTAACAAAACTATGCAACAAAAACTAACCAATCACCTCATGCAGCTGATTAATCACCCTCTTTAAAGGGTCCTGTAGAGGACACCAACCATCCACTGAACTCCAGCTCTCACCAACAAGACTCTGTTTGATTCCAGCAGACATCCAGTTTGTATTGTATAGGACAGCATTTTGACTACTAACAAGAACATCATTAATCTGCTGTGTCTGCTGGGCTTCCACCAAAGGCAATCCAGTTAAAGAACCCATAGCGTGTCTTCACATGTGACAGTGAACAGATATCACTCAATTTTATAGTAGAAAAAGCTGGTCATGAATCATCTGCTATTCCTAAGGAAATCTTTGGAAAAATATGAAGTAATAAAAAAAAAAAAACCAAAAAGACAGTGTTTTCCACTTCTTGACACAAAAAACCCTCTGAGGAATTCAGAGGAACAGCAGCAAGAATTCAAAAGGCATGTTTTTTCAATATAGTGCTATTAGCTTTTTTAGTTATGGTTTTCATCACCAGGTTCCAAAAACTTTAGGAAGGCTTGACTATTTTCAGTGATCTTCTAACATATGATTTCTTTATTTTTGGTACAAATAAAAAGCTTAGAGTATGCTTAAGAGATCAATATAAACAATATTGTTTGAAAAAGCATAGGAAATAATATTTATAATGATATTCAGAATAGTCAAACTGAGTGAGCTCCAAGAAATTCTACACATGATGTCCAAAAGGTAATGTCTGGGAATGAATATAAGAATGGAACAAACATGAAGTGAACAGAACTTGGATCAAAAAATTATTTTGCATTTGCTTTGTACCTAAATTTTGAGCAGCTGGCAGTATTAAAATCAGCACACTCACTCTGAGAATGGGGTTTCAAGGATATCTGCATTAACATTTTTATTCAGAAAAAGATGTGACACCCCAGAGCAACAAATTTTTGTTACACTGAACTGGACTAATGCTTTCTGATTTAAAGATAGAATTTCACAGTTGAAGTAGAATCTCTTCTCAGAGATGTTCTGAAAGGAACCGGATGTTCTGACACTGACAATGAGCTGTTTGTAGGTGATATTTAATTACTGTGGAATATACAAAATGATAAATAGATGATATCATAATCATCTGTTAAAACCAAGCTAAAATATTGAGAAGCTGGAAAACAATACGTGGGAGAAGAGGAACATTTCCTGTAGGAGCTGTGACCCACAGGGAGCCCACACAGGAGCAGATTTATCTTGGAAGACTGC